>VYZT01029832.1:0-19852 GCA_013400735.1 Pomatostomus ruficeps | reverse complement strand
TGCTTCCATGCTGGAGCAGTTTGTCCTTGGAGGACTGCATTCCATGGACAAGAAAAACCACACCACAGAGGTTCACAGAGAACTGTCTTTCGTGGGAGGCACCCCACGGCAAAAGTAGAGGAAAAAAACCTCCTCTCCCTAAGCAGGGGAAGAAGATCTTGGAAACGGACTGACCTGAACCCCCACAGCCTGCCCCCCTTGCACTATTGGTGGGAGGGAGGGAGGGGTGGGTAGTGGAAAGAAGGGTGGTCTTTTAAAGGTTTAGTTTATTTCTCATATCCTCCTTCTAACTCTAGTAGTAATAAATTTCACTTTGCAACTTTTAAGCTGAGCCTGGTTTGTCCTTGGAGCGTTTTCTCCCAGTTCCTTATCTCAGCTCATAGACCTCTGAGTTAATTCCCTCGGTTTCTTTCCCCCCTCCTTCCCTCATCTGCCCAGCTATGGCAGGGGAGGGAACGAGTGAGCGGCTGCCGTGGGTGCCTGGCACTTAGCCAGGATCAAAACCACGACATAGATGATTGGCTATGGTCTGTTAGGAGGCATCATCTTCCTGGATGCAAAATCTGAAAATTTTGCTGAAATATGTGTAATGAAACAAACAAAATATCTCTGTGGTCTCCCCAGTGCAACAGTCAGTTCTACCACAGTTAAGAGCACGATTGCTGCATACCCACGTCCACAAGGAGAATCAGCCAATCTGTCACTGCCAGGCCCTCCTGCTGACAGGAGCTGTCGGTCTGGGCAGGACTCCTGACTTCCTCCACTCTTTCATTTGTTTGCCTTTGAGAAGGATAAAACACCTGCTGACCTTGCAGGAAAGTGGTAAATTGCTTAGCTGGCAACAAGGAGACACATTGGCATCTTGGAATCTTTGCAAACTTGGCTCCCAACGTTCTCCTCTCATGTTGTAGTGAGATGTCCTTAAAAAAATAAAAGCCCAACTGATGTTCCCTGCAACCTGTGCTAGATCTCGTGCAATTTGGCAGTAATCTAAAGGGGAGAAGCGAAGAGTCATCCAGCCTTTCTGAAGGGTAGAGATGGGCTTGTACAAGGTCTCCTTAAATCATTTCCTCTGGCAGAGGGAGACCTGTATCTGCCTGGGGGGAATTGCTAAGCATCGTTTTGGTGGTACAGGTTAGGTCAAGCACTCCATCACCCTCCCAGTGCCACCACCATGGGCACTAGTCCCTTACATGACACTGTAAATAAGGTTTATGGACATTACAGAGGAGCCTGGCACTCCTGCCCCTACCTCTGGGGCTCAGGGTGCTCAAGGCTGCTTGCACCTCTCAATTAATTCTCCAGGAGAATCTGGCTTCGCTCGAGTACAGAGGTTACTGTTTAAGCTGCAGAGAAGGAGCAGAGTTGACACGTTGTATTAAAATCTGCCGGCAGGGTGGAAAATTTAGGGAACCTTTCCAAATTAAAAAGGAAAGTTAATAGCAGGGTGCAGCTGAGCTCAGTGCTGGGGGTTTTGTATTTTATTAGTTTGATAAATCACTGAGCTGGTGGGTTTCAATGCCAGAGATGGTTGGTGTAATATCTGTTCCTTAACTGGAAAGCACATTTATTGAAGAAGCAGCAGCCAGATTGCTACTGTACAGTGGAGGGAATCTGACACATTAATGCCAGGTCAGCTTGGCTGCAGATGAGGGCAGGAGAGAACAGCAGAGTGTTACAGCACAGTAAATGTGCAGCAAGTGGAAAAGTGATGGCACCTGAGTGTAGCAGGGTCAGAGATCGTCCCACAAGGGTATCTTTGCTGTCGTGCAGAGCAGCAGGGGGCAAGGGGTGTGGTATATCACCATCAATAAAGTTGTGCAACATTTATTTGAGACATCGCTCAAGGTTACTCCCCACATATACATGGTAAATGTTAGAGTATTTACTGCAGTTTACTGCTAGTTGTGAAGGAAATATGGAATACCATCAATTATGATGGAAAGTAAAAACTAGTTTGCTGCAGCAGAAAGGAACTGCCCAGTAATTTGCACCAGCCTTTCAAATGGTTGAAATGAATTTTTCTTGCTTTTATGAATGGTGTAATTGACACAGGAGTTGATGTAAAGTTTATTTTTCCTGTAGAATATGCCATGGTTTGTGTCTATAAGCTGTTCTTATAAACAGATTTAGCCGCATTAGTCTGTCACCCTAGTAAAAAAATATTTCATCAAAATAATTTTGTCTATGGCATTGTTTCATTTGAAGGTATTTACCTCCTGGGCAGCAGGAGGAGAGAGGAGGCAATTAACTATTAGCAGGTTAAGGATTGCTCAGCAAAGCAAAATGGCTTCTCCTCCTCCTCTTCCTCCTCTCTGTCCTTCTCAGCTGTAGCTGCTCCCCTTCTGCCTGTTGCAGCTCTGACTCTTTGGATCAGACTCTCCTTTTGACCTGTTCTTCCTTTCCAGCCCCACGTCTCCTTGTCATTGGCTTATTCCCCTTTTTCCTATCTTTCAACCTTTTAATTTTCCTCTTGTTCTTTTCTACTTTTTACTTTCAACCAGGGATAATAATCAAATCAAAATGCCTCTCTGCAACATCTCCTAGCACTCCTTAAGTCCAGTTTTTTCCTGGGTGTCTGACTTGTTTGCAGTCCCAAAGCAGGATGGGAAGCAAATCAGACTAAGGTCTGACTATATTTGCACTCTGTGTTCTTTATATTAATGCCACAAAGCAGAACTTTTCAATCCCTTCTCCTGGGTAAAAGGCTTCTCTTCTGCCCTGGAAACTGATTTGGAGGAGGTCAGACTTGGTTCTATCTTCTCGCGATGAAAAAGGAGTGAGTGAGTAGAAGCAAAAGCCCTACTTAGAAAGTTTCAAACTGCAAGTTGTCCGTGGATTTGTCATCCCTATTAGGGACACAAAATCCAAGTGACCAGTAATGCACCTGATAAGAACAGATGGAACAAATCAGGGCACACTGTAGCTTTGTAGTATTAATCAGAAATCATATTTCTTTATCAAATCAGGACGTATGATTTGGCACATCCCTGGGTGATGGATAATGGGTTACAATAACTGTGCCAAGACATATTTATTTTTGTGCATTGCTGCTCTTATTATTAGCATGTGGCCTGGCTAACTTAGTGTCAACTCTATAAAGTGATTGTTTGTTTTATTTTTAGGGTAGAAGAAAGTTTTAAAACCTTATTCTGGTCAATATTTGGCTTATCTGAAGTGATATCTGTGGTGCTGAAGTACGACCATAAATTCATTGAGAATATTGGATATGTACTCTATGGAGTATATAATGTGACTATGGTGGTTGTGCTGCTTAATATGCTAATAGCCATGATCAACAACTCCTATCAGGAAATTGAGGTAAGATAAGAAATCAGATTGCAGACTCAATGTACTTAATTATTACTTATAATGAAAAGGCTAAAAACCCAAGGAAGCTGTAGCTTACTCCACATCCAAGGTTAAAATGCTGAAAACAGATCTTACACAGCGTAAGAGTCTGCCCCCAAATTCTGATTGAATTAATAATCAACAATGATCATTTCTAGAACAATTTTGGCTTCCTTTTAATAATGACACTCTGTGAGTAAACCCAATTTCCTTTACCAATGTATTTAATGAAAGTGGTTTGTGGTATTTTTAATTCCCTGTGTTGGTTATGGTAATTTATCCATGTGTGTTGCCTCAGCTGCTTTGTTTGCTTATGACAGAGTAATATTTCTTCTGACTTTTTGCCCTGTTCTCTGCTGCTTAAACACTCCAGCCCATGTAGATCTTGAAGCTCATGTGCATTCATGAAAATTTAGAAATTCTATATTTTCCAATTACCAGGCATAAAACTTGATACAATTTTTTTTTTTTTTGAAGAGTCTCTAGGGTCTGAAAAACATGACTTCGTGGACATTTACAAAAACCATCTTTTAAAGCATATAAACAGAGCCCTCAAGGAATATGAATAGGTTTCTGCAAAAAGGCGTTTGCAGGGTTTACTCAGCCCTGCTCAGTAGTATGGCTATTAGCAGAGTGGGTTTGCTAAATGCTTTAGACATAAAGAACTCCCTGCTAATCTAAATAAAGGCAGAAAAAATACATTATTTGGATAATGTTAATGTTGAGTCACCTCTTACTTCTGATTTGTTAAATGTCAAACTTCTGCAGTTGGGTTTGTATTAATTACTTGTCCTAATCTCCCCTCAGAACCTGACACTGAAAAAGGCCAGGGCTGAAAATATTTTCTCACTGTGATGTCTGAATCATCCATGTACTGTAGCACAAATATAACTCTATCCTGTGCATGCTGTAACTGAGTCTAAATGTCAGAGAGACCTTACATATGCTCTCTGCCCCAGAATCTTTCAGGCTTGCAGAAAGCAGAGTCATTTCTCCAAAGGTTTTCAATCACTTAGGATCACGAAATTTCCTGAATCTTATTCACCTGAAACACGCTTTACTTCAGAAGGGGTCTCAGCCTTTTACTGCATTTTCTAGTTTAGTGTAATAGACAGAAATGATCTTGAAAGTTTTTGAAGAAAAAGGATCTGAAAATACCTGAATAGGTGGCCTATATTAACTTTCCTGTCTAAACTTTGTGATGGCCATTTTTTGGGAAAATGCTTTGTCATCCTTCTTGATTGCATGGAAATTTTCAAAATTTTGTAGGAGATACTTTTAAGTGTCAGCAAGCAAAACAATTGTGAGCTGTTTGGCCCAGATCCTCCACATCGAGGAAAAACTAGATCTTCTCATACGAATTCATTTCAGTCCTCAGTAGCAGTGAGTTTAAAGAGAGCCATAGAGTCAGAGTCATGCAGGTTGGAAAGGACCTGTAAGATCATCAACTCCAACTGTTCATCTAGCACTGCCAAGGCCACCACCAAACCATGTCCCCCCGTGCCACACCTACACATCTTTCAAAATCCCCAGGGATGGTTACTGACTGCAGAGAAAGTCCCTGTTGCCAAAGTGTTTATCTGACGAGAGCAATGTCAAAAATGCCATAGGATGGACACTACTTAGGAATTAAATTCCATTATGGTCAGTGGGCAGATGGTTTACTATTAGCTGGAGTGACAAGACCATAGTCTGCCTTTCATTTAACACCTCTCTTCAGCTGCTTCTGGTTTTCTTCTGTTTATGCCTCAAGTATTGGTGCTTCCTGAAAAATTTGGATTTATGGAAAGAAATCCTTTTGCTATCCATAAAACAGAACTACTCCCATCAGTAGTACTTTAAATGGCTAAACAGAAAGGCATTAGAACTGCTCACCAGTGATTTATTCTCTAATTCACCTTAAGGATTCTGTGAGGTGCAACCCCAAACCTGAGAAGAGCAAATGGCAGAAAAGTGAGTGCTGCTGCACTGGTGAAGACACACTGCTTTAACTGTGGCAGAATTGGTCTTCATTGTGTCACACCAGTTCCTGAGCAGGTTTCAGAGGTACAGGGTAATCAGAGGTTATGAATTCCAGCAGAACACAGATGTACACGAGTGCAGGGAGCTAATCCACACCTCTATTGTTCTGCCCTCCGTGTAAGCCACAATGAACACAGCTGTACAGCAGCTGGATCTCATCCTTTCTTCTGCCTGACAAATGGTCCTGACACATGGCCCTGAGCATCCTCCCCTATAAATGCCAAGCGAACTATTTCCTCCATGAAATATTTGCTAGCCTTGTCCTTGTTACTTGGAAGTGATCCTGGCCCACGTTAACAATTCATAAAGGAGATTCACAGACACTGAATGATGGAGTTTTTCTCCACCTTCCTCAGTGGCAGGAAGTGAACTGTAGGAGAATTAAGGTATATAGGGATACATTATGGTGAATGCAGACAGGATCCTTGAGGAAATCAGCTGATGATAGGAGAAAGCAGTGTCTGAGCCTCTCTATGGGGGATTCCTGGTCAATGCAGTGGTAACAGATGACCCATAGCACTGTAGTTCATCACAGTCTTTGCTGTTGTTGTGCTCATAAAATTTCTTCTGCTTTCCATGTCTCTGTGTTCTGACATACTCATTCATCAGCATAGCAAAAACACCAGATTGTTACTGAGACAACCCCTTTGATATACAAGGAAATAGTCTAATATTTGGAAGACACATACTCTCTGTTTATGCATCACTTTGTTTAAATTTTCCTTATTTTGAGATTACCACAGAGAAGCCTACAAATACATGTTTTGTACAGGGGCCTTGTTCTGGCAGGCAGAATCTGGTTCTAGTTAACTCCTACCTTTGTGTTTGTCCTGGTCATAGCTAAATTCCTTCCTGTTTACTAATTTGGGTGTTGATTTGTTTTTCCTTCTCCCCTTCCCAAGGAGGATGCGGATGTGGAGTGGAAGTTTGCACGTGCCAAGCTCTGGCTTTCCTACTTTGATGAAGGAAGGACTTTACCTGCTCCTTTTAATCTAGTGCCAAGCCCTAAATCATTTTATTATCTCATACTGAGAATAAAAATGTGCCTCATAAAACTCTGCAAATCTAAGGCCAAAAACTGTGAAAATGACCTTGAGATGGGGATGCTGAATTCCAAAAAACGGGTATGTTTTATCTTTACTTTTCAGCTTCTTTGTGGAAAGGATTCATGCCAGGGATCTTCTGGAGGGGGTTGTGTGGTACGCAGGGACAGCAGGGACAGCACAGCCCCTCACAGGACCTCATCATTGCATGTTGTTTGTATCACTTTGCAAGCAGAGGGTCATCCCGAAGTCGTGGCCTCACTGCACTGGGCACCATCCTCACACCAGGGAAAGGACAACCTCTAGAACAGCAGGCACTTCTGTAACTTTCGTACAAGCAGGCACTCCAAGGCCAAATAAGCAAGGTCAAGGACAGGGACAGAAGCAGAGGCACAAACAGGCTCACAGCTTGTCTGGCTCAGGCCCATTGGGCCAGGCTCTCCCAGCTGAGCTGTGTGACACTGCCCAGGAAGGGGAGAACAGGGTGACGCTCTCCAGCTGAGATGCATGCAGCCCACCCTCAGCTGTAACCTTGAAAGAGAGACTGGGGAGAAGGAAAGGGAAGTTGGAAGAGGCTTTGCAGAATTTGTCTTTGGGACATGTAGGCTGCTCTAAGGTCTGCCTGGATCTCTTGGCTCTCCTTGGAGGATCAAACAGCTGAGCCCATGGTGTTCCATCCAGCCTATGGTGTTCCATCCAGCCCATGGTGTTCCATCCAGCCCATGGTGACCCATCCAACCCACAGTGATCCATCCAGCCCATGGTGTTCCATCCAGCCCATGGTGAGCCATCCAGCCCATGGTGATCCATCCAGCCCATGGTGTTCCATCCAGCCCATGGTGAGCCATCCAGCCCATGGTGATCCATCCAGCCCATGGTGTTCCATCCAGCCCATGGTGAGCCATCCAGCCCATGGTGATCCATCCAGCCCATGGTGTTCCATCCAGCCCATGGTGAGCCATCCAGCCCATGGTGATCCATCCAGCCCATGGTGTTCCATCCAGCCCATGGTGAGCCATCCAGCCCATGGTGATCCATCCAGCCCATGGTGTTCCATCCAGCCCATGGTGAGCCATCCAGCCCATGGTGATCCATCCAGCCCATGGTGTTCCATCCAGCCCATGGTGAGCCATCCAGCCCATGGTGATCCATCCAGCCCATGGTGTTCCATCCAGCCCATGGTGAGCCATCCAGCCCATGGTGATCCATCCAGCCCATGGTGTTCCATCCAGCCCATGGTGAGCCATCCAGCCCATGGTGATCCATCCAGCCCATGGTGTTCCATCCAGCCCATGGTGAGCCATCCAGCCCATGGTGATCCATCCAGCCCATGGTGTTCCATCCAGCCCATGGTGAGCCATCCAGCCCATGGTGATCCATCCAGCTCATGGTGAGCCATCCAACCCCTGGTATCCATCCAGCCCATGGTGATCTATCCAGCCCATGGTGATCCATCCAGCTCATGGTATCCATCCAGCCCGTGGTGTTCTATCCATCCTCTGGTGTTCTGTCCATCCAGCCATGGTGATCCATCCAGCCCATGGTGATCCATCCAGCCATGCTATCCATCCAGCCATGGTGACCCATCCAGCTCCAGGCAAAGCCCAAAGCCTCCAAAGAGGATTGTCCTCCCAGGAGTTTGAGAGGACTGCTCAGGTCTGGTGTTCACCCAGTCTCTGCCAGCATCTAAATTGAAGGGACAGGTCTATCCATGGGGTTTACTCCATATTATCTAATAATTTAATTACCAGCGTGGTGAACATTGCCAAGATAGACAAGCATGTGTACAAACTCATTTAACACTGCTATTGATTACTGAAAGAACCACTAGAACAGTGGAGTCTCAAAATGAAAGGAGTGTTTCTCCTTCAACTACCTCAAATAATGATTTAAAAATATAATGTCTTTAAAATGTTATTGGAATCAAACCCCACTAAGTTCACTTTGTTTGAAATTTGATTTCTGCTTCAAAGCCTAAAACAAAATAATAAAATTTTTTCTAAGCCTCTCCTTCCCGAAGCCACATGAGTGGAAGTGTCTGGCTCACCCATTTTCATGGAACTCATGCAAAATTCATATTTTCCGTGGCTTTAGCATAAACAATTAAGGGTATCAGTCATTTCTTGCTTGCCTATTGCTTTTGTTCACATCATCTTCAAGAATCTCTGTAAACTCACGACATACCTGATGAGTAAGAAAAACATTTTTTTTAAAATTACATTATTACTTCAGACTTTTAATCTAATAATTATAAGCATCCTGATTTGAAAAAAAAAAATAATCAAGATCTCTGGTTCAACCAGGGAAGAAAAGCCCTTATCCAGGGCCTTCCCTCTTCGTACAATTGCATATAGGTGCAGAAGTCTATGATATTTCTTCCTTTGAATAAGTGATTTTTTTTTTTTTTGTTAGTACTTGAACCAAAAAACCTCAGAGGTGGATTACAGTCAAAGAAACCTCCAACAAATATTGTGTGTAGTGTCCAGAAAAGTCTTCCTGGAAGCTTCTAGAGCTGTGATGCCTCTGATAAAAATAAAATGATCTATTTAAAAAATACGTACTTTTCTTGAGCCAAAAGAAGCAGCAAATGGTACTGCTGTTTTAAAAGAATCAGTGAAAACCAATTGTGTTTCAGAATTTTTGTACCACAGTCTTGTTCTTTCTAAATACAAGTAGTTATTTTTCTTCCTTTCTTGTGTTCTAAATTGATAAGCATCAGCCTCATTAAAATAAAAGTACTTCGTGGTTCTTAACACCCTGTTGTCTAAAACTTGTGTGTGAATACCATATCTGTCTAGATAATTTTGAATCCAGATTTTTCCGTTAATTTGTGTATATTTTGCTGTTTTCTGTCTTCCAAAAATTTACTTTATTGGCCTGAATGTTCTGGCATTTACAGTACATAGAACCATTTCCTACTGCTTTTCTAAATCTCTGCTTAGTTTGGGGCTTTCTGGGTGTGAGAAGCTGCCATTGATTTAATCATGTCATGATGTTTTATAATTTCAGAAAGTTCGTTTTCACTCTAGCATTCAAAACACAGAGAGTTTCTCTGGGAAGAACGCTTATAACAAGCCCACAAGATACCAGGTAATCACAGCATGCAAGCAAGAGCCAGGGGAGAGGTCTGTCTGTGGCCAACTCTCACCTGCAAGGGTCACGTTTGCCTTCTCCCAGTCGATGCCTTCCTGGGGTGTGCCAGGCTGGGGCAGTGGCACCGGGCTGGGCTGGGGTATTTTGGAGACAAGGCGGCCTGTCACCCATGGAAATGCGCATGGTGTTAGCATTTGTCATGCTAATTAATTCCGCTCAAGGGTGTTTAACTTGATACACGAGATATCCTCCAACCTTTACTCCTCCCATCTTGTATTGACAGCATTTCATTTCCCATGGCACAGTCATCTCTCCAGCTGCTGCATTAACATTTGCATGTGCTTCCTCTGGCAGTGGCTCGTCCAGCCAAGCTAAACCTGCAATGTGCTACAGTTCAACCCCTGGGGCTGCAGAGGGGGCACAGGGTACCACAGCTGTCTGTCCAGCAAGGGTGTTGCGCCAGCAGATGGGTTATTTCTTGTGCAAATATGTCCTAGGGCAATACAATAAACAGAATGTGCCCTGCAGGATTTTTGCCTTCTTTTTTAACATAAAGTAAAAAGGAATCTGATGGCAAGTGATATGTCTGGAGGGACCAACATTGAAGACAGATGAGGAAAATAATAGTTAAATTGGCTAAAATGTGCAATGGCAATGCTAGAAGTGGTTTGTCTTGTGTTGGTACAGCATCCAGCACAACGGGCTCTCATGCTGTGCAGCAGACCAGTAAGAAATTTCTATAGGTTTTGAAATTTTTTCAGGCTTTTCAGCCACAATAGGAGGGGTATCTAAAAATCTAAGTTAGAAATGGGATAGATTCTCTCTGGCATCTGGAGTTAGTTGGCTTGATTCCATCAAAGGAAAAGGGATGAGAGATTGTGTCCTGCTCGAAGTGGCATTTCAGCACTTCTGACACATTCCCATCCATTCAAACCCACAGGTGATGCCAGCCTCTGCTGGACTGGTTCTCTTCCTGTAGCTATTATCTCTCAATGGGACCACCCAAAGTTTGTGGTAAATTAGACCCTTATTTCCAATATTGAAAAAGCCAAAAGTGACGGTGAAAAATAGATAGAAAAAGATAAGTACCTGTTATTTTGTTTTAATAATGCCAGGTTTGTCTTCAAATTATTTTAGAACATTTCGGTTGCTGCAGGAAGAAATTGCCAAAGTAATATAAGGAGAGTGTAAGAGTCTTGATTATCTAAACATAAAGAAGAAGAAACAGTGTGATAATCTGTCTGGCAAGCTTTTCTTCTACAGCTGGGAAAATCTTTGAAGCAGTTGCTTCTTGCTGAACTATTTTCTTTAGCAGTATTTATCAAGTGATGTATCTGCAGTCTCTGCAGTCTATGTACTTAAGACTACATATGGACAGTGCTCTGGAGGGACAACAAAAATATACAGAATTTAAACATGTAGGAATTTGAAAAGTATGAGGAACAAGTCAACACAGCTGCCATGATCTGGGAATAAACCAGTCTAGGAAAAAAAGATACCTTTATGAAAGAGAGTATGGGAACTGGAGTAGAGAGAAGTTATGTTATCTTTTTTTTTCCAGGTAATAAGAGCCTGTGTTCTGATTCCTTGTTTTAGTCTAAATTTCCACTGACTTCTGCTCTTGAAAAAATTATTTATTTTTGGATCCAGGATTTCCCTACTTTCCCCAAACATTACTTCATTTATGTTTTCTCAGGTGACAACCCTACCTCCCTCTGGATTCTACTACCTTGGCCATCTCCAACACACCGTACGTGCACTGTGCCTCCTTTCTGTTGCCTTAGTGACTCACCTGCTTAGCCAGATGCCTCTGAGATACAAGGACAGTCTTACACATCCCATGTTCCATGGCTGCATGGCATACACACATGACTGGATCCTTCTTTGGTCTTCACAAGCCTTTTGCACTGATATAATCCTTATTTGGCTACTCAGACAAAAGAGCAGGTGCACTGTTTTCTTAATCCGTATTTCACCCCTTTTGTAGCATTTGTCAGTGATGTTCCAAAGCAGAGACATGCTGGCTCTGTGAAGAAGTGGGTCCGTGCTGGGAGAGGCTTCTCCCTTAACACCGGACATCTGGCCAGTCAAAGACACAGAGCTCTCCTGCCTTTGCAGAGGATGTGCCTAAATCTCTGTCTCTGAGAGAGCAATTCTTTTTATGTTCATATGTCTTTATTCCTTTTCTCCTCTATAGGTTTTTATTATGAGATTTTTTTTCACCATGGGGGTGTCTTTTCTGCAGTGAAGGTGAGGCTGTCAGCTGTACTCCAGTGTGCAGGCCAAGACTGCCAAAGTTATTTTCCTTCTAGATAAATGGGACTTAGACATTTTTGGAACAATAGCACATTGCAAACTCATATCCATAATCATCATCTATTTCCATACATACTCCTCCTTACTACTAATCATCTTCCATTTTGTAAGTCTACATGGCTCTATATTTTTCATTGTATATGTCTCTTAAAATCCACCATTTCCCCAAGAAACTCCTCTCACTTAAGACAAGTTCCCCACCTCTGTTCAAACTCTCTTTTCTCTGTCCTTCTTTAAATTTATTTTCTCTTAAAAACCCAATTACAAGGCTAACAGAGTCTTTCTGTGAACCTCAGGTCAGCTGCATCGTGAATTACTTTGCTAACATTATTAATTAACCACTTATTTTTTCCTGTAAAGTACTATTAGACAGTAACATGCCAAAAGAAGGCTCTGGAACCATTTCTTAGCTTTCTGTTGGATCATTTGTGTTTTCTTTCTGTCTGTGGAACATGGTCTACATTCACATGCATCCCACAAAATACCCCAAAGTGCTTCATATGTGGGGTCATGATCGAATGGCTGTCAGTCAACTACTGTAGTACACTGTTCACAATATAGAATATAAAATAAACAGGAAAAATAGCAATAAAAAACCAGTTACAATAATAATCATAAAAATAATAAATTATCCCTAGTGAAAGCAGATGTTTGAATTGCTCATCATAGGTCTGGAATGAAGGCAGTGTGGACAGTGTCCCACTAAGAGGAGTGTTTCTGTTCTCCTTTCAGAAGATAATGAAGCGTCTGATTAAGCGCTATGTGCTGAAGGCTCAGGTTGACCGAGAAAATGACGAGGTCAATGAAGGCAAGTGGGATTTTATAACTGATACCCCTAACGAGCATGTGCTGTTACTGCTGCTGAGCTGGCCAGTGGGAGGGTTGAGGGTTGATCCTCTGTAGAGAGAGCTTGTTCGTGCTCACACTCAGGTGAGCAGTGCTGGCTCTGAGCCACCCTTGCGCCCTTGAAATTCCAGATCCTTGCTTTTCCTGAGCAGAAGACACATCTCACACAATCTTCACACAGCCCTGCTCACCCCCATAGTTCTAAATCCTTCCTTTACAGCAAGCAAGGTATTGCCAACAGCCAGCCTTGCCTTGGTGTCTATTAAAGCATTTTCTTACTGCACGGCCCAGGCCTGCCCCAAAGACACTGTTTTGAATGGGATCCAGATCCATATTGCCATGGTGGCATGTGGGATTTGAGTGCAGATGGAAAAGAACCTCTAACACCTCTTAACTGCTACCCTCCTGCAAATACCCTGTGCAGGTGGAGATCAATATGTGCAGAGAGAACAAATTTGAGAAAAACCATGAACTCTCCAGAAATATTTGCTATTGCTGTTGGTAACACTACTGCAAGTCCAGGTTATTCCTTGTAACTATAAATATTAAGTGTATAATGCAGGGGCATCAAATGCAGCTCCACACACCTTCCTGACCAAATACCCTGAAATTAGTGCTCTCTCAGGTCTTAGAACCATAGGGATTACTGACTTGGTTCAGTACTGCTAACAAGAATATTTTCCTGTTTCAGGAGAACTTAAAGAAATCAAACAAGATATTTCCAGTCTCCGCTACGAACTCTTAGAGGAAAAGTCCCAAGCTACGGGCGAGCTGGCAAAACTCATAGAGCAGCTGAGTGACAAGTTTGGGAAGATGTTAAATAAGGACATTTGATGGTGAATACAAAGACAACTTGTTTTTTAACATTTTTCATTCTCAACCAGCATCTTAGGAGGGCAAAAAACATGTGAAAGATGGGTACTGCACACTCAGCTTTTGCTGACAAGCAAGTGTTTGTAGGAGGACTTTGCATTACTCCTGCACTTGGTAAGTGACCAGTTAAATCTTTTCTGATACAAAAGCGATTTAATAGTAAAAATCAATGCCCCTTGACATCAGAAATAGATGCACCGTAGAGAAGGCACCTCCAATGAAAGGCAACAAAAGTCAGATCTTCATTCATCTAACTCCAGAGAAGAAAATGTAACTGTGCATATTAATACCAACAGAGTCTGAACTGACTAGAGTTGGGTGAAGTCTGAAGAAAAAATGTGCCAAGAATATTCCCGGTAAAATTTTTAAAATTCCTATTTTTGGGTGTGTACTCTCCTTTTATATTTACATTGGCAGCCCTGAAGAGAACTTTGAACAGCACTGTGGCTAATGAAAAACTAATGAGAAATCATCTGTTGAAGTGACCAAGGCAGTGTATAACAAGTAGACACTGACAGCATTGGAAAAATGAAATCAACCTTGTAGGGTAAATTATCCTTTAACCTGATGCAAGGATTTCCAGCCAAACACTCCTCTCCACCTTTTCCAGGTGTATTAGCTAGTCTACTGATGGGTATGGTCTCTTTGTATGCACTTAGCCTCTCTTTTATCCCTAGTCAATCCCATCTCCGGTAAGTGTACTGAAATACTTGTAATGATGTGAAGCCCACTTCCCAGGAATACCCAGAGATAAAATACCTTGTGCTAATGTGTTCAGTTCAAAGAACAGCATTAATCCAGAGACAGCAATGCAACTGAGCTCAGCTTTCAGATTCTAGAGGTCAAACTGCAAGCCATAGGGAGAGATCAATCATGAAGAACATTGCCCAGTAGTTTCCAACCTTGAAATTAATACAAAAAGGCTTCAATCAGACATTTTGACCAAAAAAAAACAAAGAAAAAGGAAATAAAGGAAAAATCATTGTAGAAATTGTTTTTGGCTCTTACAGGGGATGAGAAAGGGATTCAAACTTTTCTAAGGCTGTGGTAATACAAGGATCACACTTTTACAGCAGGAAAGTTGTGAGTCTGTGCAACACATCTGCAAATGTGGATGGCTTGAGTTTTCATGGCTGGCTACACGATTTCAACTTCTTAAAGCACACCTTACTGCTTGGGAACCATGGAACTGGACTGTTTGTTTACAAGAGACTCCTATACAATGACCATGATATTTAGGTTTCAGCTGAGACAAACAAGCAGAGCCAGAAGGTGACTTGTGATCAGTTCTTAAGTGCCAGATGAGAATACATATTAGAATAATATGCCTATTAGAATAATAGTTATATTTGTACAAAAATAAAATAAAACAAAATAAAAAAGTGTACTGTACGTAGATCTGTTTAGAGAAAAAAATACTGTATTTTTACCTTTAATAAGATTATCTTGTATACTGTAATATTTTTACCTAAAGATGGGAACAAAATAAAATTACCTCATAATATTTTGTTGTACACTGAGTGAAATAATTGCTTGATCTTTTGACTACCTATTACATGGCCTTTTTTTTTTTTTTTTGCTTTTCTGTGATATGTGAACAGTTAAATCATTATATGAAGCAATTTTGCCATAGGAATTCTGAAGCCTGGAAGAGCCAAAACTCAAAACTTAAATTAAGTACAATTGCAATGAATAAAACTAAGGAATTGAAGGCTCCATGACCAACTTCAGTCTGCAAAAATGACTCCTCATTTGTGCTTAACTTGAAATTATTGTATCATTAACATGTTTGTAAAATTACCATCTAAGAAGTGAAATTCAGCTCTGCTGGATTCAGACATAACGGTGGTACCAAGTGAGCAAACCAAAGCCAAACGAGCAACAAAAGCTTGATTGGCTTTGGCTGGTGGGACAAGGGAAGGAGCACCCACCCGGCTCACCCCGTCTGGGTGAGGGGTGCTCTGCTCCCCCAAAGCCCTGATTGCAGCTGTGGGGAATCTGTCCCGTTGTGTGCCAGCTCCTGCAGTGTGGTGTTAGGATGAAGCTCTGAAACACCAGCATTCAGCAGCGAGTACCCAGCGTCAGCTTGAGGAGTCAGACACTGCAGGTCAGCATTTACTCATCACTTTGGGCTGGCTCCCACAGTAGGTACTGCCGAAATGTGTTCAGTTTTCCCCTTAAGAAGAAGGAATGTATTTCATGGCAGCACTGCTTGCGCCCTCCCCATGTTTCCAGCCACTGTGTAAAACTTTTCTTCCATTTGAAAAACCAGCCCTTGCTGTCATGGCACTGTCTTAAAATTTTATCTGATTACAGCTCTACACCTGGCTCCTGATCAAAGTATTGCTTTACCCTTCCCATTTAGTGTTTTAGGGATTTAAGGAAGATTGTTCTGGGTAAAACTTACATTGATCACCATGATTTAAATTTCTCATGATACTGAATGCACGTCCCATAAAAAGGTTTAGTGGAAATGCTATGATGCCCTTACATTTTGTATATTTAAATGCAGCTCAGCAAAATCTCTGATCTAAAGCACAGCAACACCTACAGGAATATACTTCTACTGCTAAATATTGCAATCAATGCCTGCTCTGGTCAGCACAAATAACACTGTACTGTGACTCACTTTGCTGCATTTTTTGGTCCCAAGTGGAGGTACAGCTGTGCCCATCAGCTCCTGTTCTTCCAGCATCTATACAGGTGAAGCAGTGTGGTCCTGCCACAGGTAGTTAGCATGCTGCTCCCCCTCAGGAATCTGCCATGAAAGACCACAATATTCTCTAGGACTTCAAAAGTAGACTAAAAGATGTATTAAAAATATGGTTAAAAAAAATCTGCTTCCTCCCCTTTTGCATTTACATTCTTGAAAGTATCAAAGTACAGAGACTTTATATAAATATTCAGGACAAGCAAAATCCCACTTCATCAGAGCACTTTTCTCATCTGGTCCCAGTAACACACCCAAGGAAGTTGTTCACTGTGTATTAATGGGCTGCTGGCAGAAGAAAAGTTTATTCTCCAAGGTCAGTTTATAAGAAGTTAAAATTAAGAAGCTTTACTGAAAGAGAAGCCTGAGAGAACACAGAGAGTCTGAAGAGGAAGAATCAAGGTAAGTGAGTCCCAGATTGGATTAGACCTGAGACATGCGAGTCCCCTGTCCCATTTCCCATCACCGGCGGTTCTCCTGGCAGTGCAGTGTCACATCAAACACCCTGAGTTCAATCTGGTCCACTCTGTAATACCTCTTACCTTTGGCTTTGAAATATAGGTTTTAACATTCCTTGGACAAATTCAGACTGAAGGGATGGAACTTTACCCAAATTATTTGTAGATACAGAATTATAATTTTTTATGGGAAATAAGAGAGGTCACATAAAGACAAAACTAATCTGAAGTCATCCACACAAAGGTGAATATTGTCCGAGAGATCATCATAATTCTGCAAATCCCACAGGCCAGTCAGCCTAGAGCTTAAATAGACACCCTGAGAAAGATCAGGACAAAGTCATTCACTAGCCAGTATTGATTTTTTGTCTGCCCAAGTCTCTAGACAGTTGTTTCACACCTTGCAAAGGCCAAACCAGTTGGCTGCTGCTAACAGAGAGGAAAAAACAGCAGGAAGCATTAACAGGATTTGATATTTCATGGGGCTGAACTGCCTGGTTTTAAGCCAGGAACCCCTGCTGCCCAGCACTGCAAGGCCCAAAATAAAGGAGTTGTCCAAGGGCATTTGGCAGTATGCCCCTGCTTTCAGCAGCAAGGGATGGGCTGTGCAGCCACAGGGCAGATGTGATGCTTCAAACATGTCTTTGCTCTCCAGCTGGACTAATTCTGCCTGTAACTTTATGTAGAATGATTAACAAATACTGTCCTCAGTTCCCGAAAAACATAGTTTAAAAGTAAATATTAGGAAGAATATGAATGGTGTAATGAATAATGGCTTACAAGACTGCCTGCATCCTGACCAGAGCTCATATTAAATTGTCTGAGCTAGGCTTTATTTTTAATTAATCTACATGAGGAAAGCATTTCCAGCAGGCCAGAAGAAATTGCCCTAATTAAAGGATCCAAGAAATGAATGATCACTCAGTAAGGACAAGCCAGGACACAGTCCATCACCACAAAAGCAGGAGATTTGAGCAGCATGGACAGGGTTCCAAACACAACTCCAGCTGAGAATAGATCTCTGCTGCACCACAGCCAGGTCTGGGCTGCAGCCCTGGGCTGCAGGTGGGGAGGGAGGAGGCAGAACCAGGGCAGCAGCCTGCCACAGAACACCTCTGCTGCCCCCAGGCCCAAGCAGGGGCCTGGCAAACAGGGCATTTCATTCCTCAGTTGGCTTGGATTTGCTTCCCTGACTAACCAACAGGCAGGGCAATGAAAGCCACATCTCTGTAGCCACGGCTGCCAGGCTGTGCTCAGGGTGGCTTTCAGATGGGAAGGGTAGGTGTTTCCTCCATCCTGACACTATAAATACTTTCCTGTGACCTGCAAAAGCACCTCTGCCTTTGCTTTGGCCACAAATCTCTCACTGCTCCCGTGTTAGGTGCTACAGGTGCAGGTCCCATTACTCCCATTTCACCTTGGCTGTGACTGAGCTGCAAACCCTGCAGGTACCACACCTGGTGCTGGACAGCAGCCTGCACAAACTACAACCTTGAGGAGCTTAGGTGTTTATTGAAAAAGAAGAGAGATTGTACAGAGCAAATGAAATAGCCTTGGCTTCCAGTGAAGGAAAGCAGATGCAGAGAAATTCAGTGATTTGCCTTAATGACCTGAAAGGAGGGGCCAAAAATGGGACTATTGTTCTGAATCTTACTAGAATGAGAATATACTCATTAGCTTTGCCCTCTCTTAGTCCCTGTTCTGCATCTTTGTAGGGCATATGCCCCTGGGTGAGGGATAAGATCTGCCAATGCCTGATGCCAGCAACACAAGAGCAACAGGAAAAAAAAATTGCCTCAGTGATGATATATAATTTTGGGAAATGATTCCCTTCTATCCCTGGGAGGTGTTAGTGGCTCTTTATCAACTATGATATGTCTTCACTATAGATGAATTTATCAAGATATGTCTTCACTATAGATGAATTTAAATGAAGTCAAACAGAAAGGGAGGTTATAACCAAAGGAGCAAAATAACTAAACTGGCTCTGGAATTTCTGATGCCTTTAACAGCAGGTAAAAGGGCACTCACTTCAGGTCATTTGAGATGGACATTTAGCACAAACCTGCAGTGTGACAAAGGGGATTTTGAAGAGCTTAAACAGTTAATGAACAGCTAACGATCCTGTTAATATACAACTAATGTTTACTATAATACAGACTAATATTTAATTCCCTTACTAATGATTAATTATTGTGCTGCAAGGTTTTAATTAGGCTTACACAGCAGGAGCATGGGGGATCTGGTGAGGAGATGAATTTCTGTGTGAAGTCACTGCCCTGACTCCAGGCTCCTCTCCAGCTGCTGCCTCTGTGGTGAGCACAGCTTTGGCACCACAGCACGTCCATGTGGGGAGGGAGCTGGAGATGAAGGTTGTTCCTTTGTACATCCAAGTGGGTGGCACACAGACTCCGTAGCAAGTTGCTTTTGAAAACAAGCTGATAGAAACCTATCCCCGTGCCCTGGCAGCTGAGAGCATCCTGCACTGCTGCCCTGCTCTCCCCTTGGCACAGGGCTCCCAGTCTCATTGTACTGGTACCCAGCATCACTTCTGATGCAAGGACTCTGCATCAGGGATTGCAAGAGCTCACTCCATGATTTTCATTTGAAGATGAAAGCTTCCATCAAATTGAAAAGCTGGTTTTATGCCAAAGTGTTCTCTGTACAATAATATGCTTTGGGTCAAATCTTCATTGCGATTCCGAAACAAAATTTAAAAATTCAGTTCATCTTAAAAAGAAGCTTTTTGGGGTCATGTCATGTTTGTAGGAACAGCGCTGACTGGTTTTGTTGGTCATTCCTGCAGCTATCCAGGACAGAGAGATGGGGCTTCAGTGAGATACTCAGAAGACCACACTCCTACTCTCAACTGCAGCCAGCCCACAGCTTAGGGACTTTTATTTTTGCCACAAACCTTGAGGTGAGGCCAGCAGGCTTGTTCCAGGGGCAGCCTCTAAGCACACCGAAGGGCAGTACCCCAGCTCTCAGTTTGCAGGCAAAGCATTAGTGGGTTCCAAGTACCACAGGGAATGAAGCATCAGAAGCAACATTCACTGCAGAGTGAAAAGACACAACTAGAGGGAGACTTTCCTGCTTATGAAACACTCTGAAGTGTATGCTGTTGTCCTGGTTTCAAAGAC
>VYZT01029831.1:100371-135098 GCA_013400735.1 Pomatostomus ruficeps | reverse complement strand
CAGCCAGCTGGCTGACACTACATGGAACAGGATAGAGGAGGGGAGGGGTTAGAGACAGACAGAGGTTCCCCTCTCAACGGGGAGAAAGTACTGTTTCATTTCCTAGTTTCAGCAGTCACAGAATAGGAAATCTAGCACCTTTGGGAACCTTGTTTTTCTTTCCAATCTGACAACTGGCCAATAGCTTCAGAAATTATTTTAGGGAAAGGAAGATGCATTTGACAAGTCAGCAGACAGACAGAGAGCAAGCCTTTGACCTCTACGTCTCCATGTCTGGAAACCAGGATGAAATGTCCTTGTGAGCAAAACTGCTGCAACGCCTCCGGTGGGGGCACACCACAACAAAAGCTCATGTAATCCAAGTGTGAATTTGTTCTACTCAATCCTCAGTTTTCATTCACTAAGAGCAAAGTTTCTTCCAGGATGGATATATCCAAACCATCTGCACAATGAAGAATAAAGTAGATGCTAAAGGTATATTTCAAGAAGCCTTAGCTGCTGTGAGATGTCTGAGTGTGAAAGCTTAATGCAGACTTACCTATTCCACTGTGTGATACCTACATTCTCTCTGGTACCTGAAATACCTTTTTAAACTTAATTCAAGGCACAGTTAAGCCACCATGCAATTACAACATTCTTGTTTGTTTTTCCCATTAATTGTTGAGTAGCATTTCTAATTGGCTATCACTAGTTTAAAATATTAAGCAGAGACAAGCAAATCACCTAATTCCATCCATGCTGCATTCCTGTCATTACGTACATTTCAAATTACCAGTTTAATACCTTATCTCACTTGCACTCATCTGGTATGGGTAGCAGGGTATGAGGGGAAGAAGAGAAAGACAAAAAAGGGAGAGAGGAGAATTAAATTAAAAAGGTGAAATACTGTAACAGACCTTTACCTTTCCATAACATAGCAAGTCAGCATTTCATAGTCTGGCTATGAGTCCAATAGCATATACACTTCTACTTCTGAAATCAGGAATTTTTAATTGCAGTTTGCCTTGTACTGCGTAGATGAGGGAAACATCCTTCCCCACCCAAGCACTGCTCAGGACCCAAGGCTTAAACCATTCATGAAGAAAGAATCATCAGACTCTAAGGAGTCAGTCATCAGAATGACATGTTGCATGCATACTATGCCATTATTTGCTGTACATATAAAAACATTTTGCATCCTCTGAAAAAATTTTCCTTTCATGACACAGTCTACCACAACTACTACTTGTAATATTCTACAGAGTGCCACTTCTTGCTTAAATATACTCAGATCCTTCATGAAGTCTCTGGATTTACAAAGTTTTCTTTAAAGCTGCCTTAATTACAGGAAGGTTTGTGACTTTTTAAATTAAGAGTTAAGAGAAGCCAAGAACAAGGTGATTAGCAGTCACAATATTAATCTTTTTGCTGTACCTAACAACTTCATTTACTGTATAAGACACAAACCCTTGTGGAGTTGCTGTTCAATTGAGCTGACGTTGATGTACTTGCTAGGAAGTTACTTCTACCTCTTCTGTTCTCCTCTGAGATGTAACAGATGGGCTCTCAGGAAATTGAATCTGATAGGAAACACACTCACTGACTCCAGTGAGTTCTTGCAAGGCTAAAACAGAAAAACAAGGTTCACAAGTGACAAAGAAACCCAACACATCTCATTTAAATACAAAGGCTTTTTTGACAGTGGAAAAGAATTCCCACTTCAGCAATGAGTTTTAGAAAATATACTGTCTTTTAATATTATCATCACTTAATATTTTAACAATTTCCAGGACAGACTTTACATACACTGCTTTCATCACTAGCAAGGAATGGCACCACTCACAATACACATTGAACTGCAGATTCCAGCCCTTAACTTCCCAGCACTGTTGAGCAGCTTCATGCTACATTACTTTGGTAATGGAAAAAGAACCCAAAAATAGAGACATTTTTAACCTGGACTGTCTAAGTCTCTAGGGACATGAGGCTTAGGCAGTCCCTCATCTGTTCACTTGTCATTAAAATTTGCTGGCCAATTTCAACTAAATTTGATAAAGACTTTGGATACTCAAAAATAATTGAGTTCCTGCAAATTCTACAAAAACTAGAAGCTTAGTACAAAAGAGACATCTGCATAATGCTTATAGGTGAAGACTGAGAACTTTTAACCGATCTATTATCCATCACCTCATTAATGAAATAAAAACAGCATGTGTGTATTTGAGTATACATTTTGTTTATGCATATCTGAGTATATATACACTGTATATATCCAAAACCTTATGGGACCGCCTGCTGTACACTGCCCTGCTTGAGGAAGGGGGGTGGACTACATGACCTTTCCAGTCTGACCTGCAAAATTTGAGGTGGGGTGGTCATGTCATATGTGTAGCTTCAGAGAAACCACACCAAATGATATCAAACAGGGATGCTAGAGAAGGATCTCAAGGGGAAGAGGGAGAAGACTTTGTTGAAAAGTGAAGGACATAAATCCAACGGTAATTGAGTTTCAGCAATTATGCTATTAATGATCCTTTTTCTTCGGTGACCTTCAGAATTTCACTGAAGACTTGTCACTTTACTGTTTATGTGCTATTAGCAGAGTCATTTGGAAATAATCTCTAGGGTTGCAAGCTACACAAATGTCATTACAGTAGTGTAAAACATAGTTTTGATAGCAAAAACCATTCCTCTAACCTTTTACACTGATGTGAATGTACCCACATGAGGCGTTGCATAGCTTTTGAAAACACATACTCCTTATTAAATGAAGAATTAAATACAAAAATGAGGCTTAGACCTGCCATTTTGGTGGAGGAAAGTACTGGAGAACAAATTTTGAAATAATTGCCAGGGAGAAAAAGTGAGAACCAGTAAACTATGGCAAATGGGGAATTTAGAGAGATGACCAAACTTTTCCAGCCTAACTGGATGCTCCAGAAGAGTCTTGTACAAGCAAAAGAGTAAAAGTGGGGCCTGGAGGATCCATGGCTGGGTCCTCCCCACCAGCAGGCCACACATACACACATTTCTTGTCAAAGTGTATACTCATTTGTGAAAGAAGCTGAGAAGACAGAGGTGTTGTGTAGCCAACAGGAGATTCAGGGTAGAAGCCGGATAAGGAGAAAGGTGACAGGTCACAGGAGCAGGATTAGTCCCTACTGTGAACAAGCATTGCACTTAATTTTAAAAAAGAAAGCAGCATGAAAATATCATAAAACTTCCGCAAAATATTATGGAAAGGAAAAGCTTTGTGGGTAATCTCAACACTGTTTAACAGCACTGTAGCAAAAGGTAAAATGATGTACACTATCAAGCTATTTGAGAAAATACAAGTGAAAAACATACAGCTGAGCAAAATAATAACAGGCAGTAAAGCGAAAAAAAAAATACTTGGCTTATTGAAATGATAAAATTATAATTCTGACAACCCAACAAAATAAAGAATAAATCGTGCCCAAAAATATTTAAGGAACAATCTGGAAAAGACACAAAACCTAATAATGCCACTTTTCAACTCTAGGTTCCATCATACCAGAAGACTAATATGACTAATGGACACTAACCTTTGATAAGACCTGGGTAACTACAAAGCAGAAAGCCTTGTAAATGACTTCAGAGAAAGTCAGAGGAACTCTTCTGAAATACATTTTTACGGACTACACAGACAAACAAATCTTGCAAAAGGCTTAAAGCTTTTGTATCATGGTGGTTATCATGACTGGCAAACCTTAAAAGAGGATTCCGCATGCAAGAAAAGCAAATTAGAAATCCCATTGAGCAGTATCAGTGTCCTTCACAAAAAGCTCTTAAAGACACAAAGCAGCCACAGGGCAAGTGTAATGTCGTTGCTTGGATATACAACTTTCTGAAGGCCAGAAAATCAAAGAAAAATAAATGGGCAGGACTCCCCCTGGAAACACACTGCCTAAACGTATTTTCTGGGAATCTCTTGAGATCCACTCTACTCTGTTACCTATAGACAAACTAATTATTCAGCAGCAGGAGCAGAGTACATCATGACCTGGTAAAAATTCATGGAACAACTGCATCTGGAATAGCCTGGGCACTTCTGATTCCTCTTAGCAAAGAAAGGATGCAAATGAGAAAGTTACTGAGAAGGACAGCGAGCACCTTGAAATCCATGGAATATACTAACCTGGGGAACCATTAAGCCATCTGGACTCCTCAACCCGGAAGATGAGGTAACTGAGGTATGACAGTAATTTATTAGATAATGAATAACATGAAAATGGAGACAGTACAACTTTTCAGTGCACCTTCAAATTTAATAAATGAGAAACATTAAATGAACTTAATATGTGTCAAGTTCACAGGGGGCATTCCTCACTAGCTGTTATTCTTGCTCAAGTACCTGCAAGAGACATGAGAAGTTTCATATGTTTAAAAAGCAACTGGATGTATTTTTTGGACTAAAACTTCTTCAAGCAAAAAAAACCAAAATCCACCATAGGCTAGGAGAGTATTCTGGGGTTTTTGTCCAGTGACAATGAAAGTCACTATCCTATTGCCAAGAGGAGACTTTCATTTAAGTCAGTGCAACCATTTGTATATTTTACTGACACATTTCAACTAAAAAACATTGGGGTAATGGCCATTTTCAGACACCTTGACAATGCAAGATTCTTTAATTTTGTCTTCATCATCAAAGCTAGATTCACCGTATTCAGAAGAAGATTAAAAAAAGGTTTGTGCCCAGCAAAGACACAAAGAAAACTTGGCTTTCATACATGACTAATTCAGAAGACAGACCTACTGGTCATTGTTTGTATCATCCCAGATTTTCATGAAAATCACTAGATTACAAATAAATCTTTATAACAAGTTTCTATTGCATAACCAAGCTGTGTTATCAACTTCAGAAGGCATCAAAGGAACTAATCTCAGCTCTTTATAAGCAAAGCAATGCTTTAATTATATCTCCTTTGCCTTAACTTTCAGGGTAGGTAGGAAAGAGTCTAAGTAGTAATATATGTACAGCATCCCAAGTTTGCACCTTCTTCTGTAACATATGCAGCCTAGACATAATATCCCAGAAAGCAATACTTTAAAACCTTCATACATTCTACATTAACAAATAAGGCAGTTAAATGAAAGTCCACTATAGTAAAGGTTGCTAGAGGCAAAGAAAAGAGAATAGCAAGGGGAAGCAAGATATGATAGTATTATATATCCCCAGTGACATGAATAAATTTTTTTTGTTTGCACTTAATCTTCATATAGCCTTTTTCCCCAGCTCTGAATTTTATTTATCACTGCATGCTGATAAGGTGTCAACAGTGGCAACGCTTTCATATATTTTTGTGCAAGAACAATAAAAACATGACCCTTATTAAGGCCTCTCAAAGGGGGGAAAAAAACCTAAAACAAAACAGTAATTTATATTATTCTTACTTTCCATCAAATAGAAAGGGAATTTGTTCCACAGAAACAGCATATTCGAAGTTTCCCTTGGGGCAGGAGGGGGAAGGTTGCTAAAACAGAGACAAAGTGGTTGCTTTGCAATATGCCATAATAGGTTAACCAAAGTTTGAACTGTGAAAAGTTAACATAATACATGTTTTACAAGATGAAAGAAAAACTGAAAAGAGTTCAGAATTATCTTTTGGGAAGATACAAATATTGCTATTTTAAATAAAGCTTTTCATCAGGAACAGCTTCTGAATCAAAACAATTCTTTCAAGAACATGAACCAAAATCTGCCCACAAAGCTTAACAATATCTGTAATAGAATTCACACTTATTTCCATTTTTTTTAAAGAGGTTAATTTAATATTTTTTCTCCAATACAAAACAACAAGAAGAACAGAATTTGAAGAGTATCTGGGATTCCCTGCATGGCACTTAGGAGTAAAAGAAAGAACAAAATCTTTGAACAGTTCCCATTGCTACGAAGAAACATGTATTGAAAACAGGCTAAAAAATTTAGCCATGCACTGAAGCTGTTGGAGAATACAGACTGTTCACCATCCCAAGATCTGTAGGCTAACTGTTGAGTTCCACGGTGATAGCTGAGAAACTCCAGTTACTTTTACAGAATACCTTCAGAGACGAATGCCCAGAAAAATATATCCACAGTAATTACCTTTAACATTGCAACAATGCCAACAACCAGTGTTTCCTTTAACATGTTTAGTAAACAAATCCCTTGGACAAATAAAAATATTTTATCTTTAAGCAGTATTTTATTTTCTCAAAGCTATGCAATAGAGACTTCTTAAGATATCCAGGTCAGTGTCATGGATGAGAATATCTGCAAAATCGTTTTGCTGTTCACAGGCTGTGCCCACTTCAGTATTTGATTAGCAGGTGCACGCTGTGCACCCACCTCACAAGAAATGCAGACACACAAATCTGCACAATTAATCCACAGGCTGCTGTCAAGGGTCTAACTGATTTGCATATCATCTTGCAAACACAGCATGTTAGGCAAACCTTTTGATTTTTAGCTTCTAGGTCTTTTAGCAGTTTTTTTAGCTCTCAGGGCTCCTACTCAGACAAGGCCTCATAACACCTTAGGATGGGTTTTGATGGCACATAATCACCTCTGGCTAGATGGTGACACATATAACCAGTCCTACAAACTTTATTTTTTCCACTTAGAAAATCAGTCCAAGAAAATCTGTCCCAATAGAGCTTGAACACATTAAGAGCCTTAACGTATTCTGAAAACAGGATAAAGTATGAGAAGCTCTGCAAAGTACTGAAGTCCCAAGGGAGAGCCAGGTACATCACACCCCTATTCTTTCAGCTGCTGCCAGTGACACAGCAGGCACTGGACAGAGATGCAGTTGCATCCCCCTTTCCCACATCAGCAGAGGCATCTTGTGAGGGAAGAAATTTAACCTTTCCCCTGCAATGGCCGCTGTCTCTACTTTCTAAGCAAGAATCATGACACATAACAGTTCCTGGGAATGATGGAACTTACCAAATGTTGAAGCTTACACTACCAGCCCATAAGGGCCACAATACCTTCTAACAGGACACCTATGGTGTCAAGACATCCCTTTCACCTTCCCAGTTACTCACATCCCCACAGCAAGGTATGTATTATTTCCCCAAGGCCGGGATCAGCATCCATGCTAATGTTAAGATGCAAAAAGCGCTCCAGGTGCAATAGAAACGGGGCTAGGAATTGGTTAGAGTGATGCCTTAAAATTTAGCTTTTATATTTTTCCGATCCTGTACTGCTTTAGTGTGTAACTCTAAAACTCCATATAGTACGGTATCTCCATTCTCCCATTCTAGTTAGACATAACAAATCCTCTCTAGGCTTGGACTCAAGGACAGCTTGTTGTTCCAGGCCCTGAAATATGTAAACTAAACCTCTAAAAAGGGGGATTAACTTGGAGTAAATTACTTCATTACATGAAGCTGTAATTGAAGGGCTAAGCTTGATATGTAAATTGATCAAAACTTATAAAAGTGTAGAAAACTCATGACCAGTCATCCATCTTGGGTGTAGCCTCTCCCAGAGAAGGGTTTTGACTGCCCGAGGTGTACCTATTGAAGGCCTTTAAATAAATACCCATTTTATTCTCTTAATTTTGTCTAGCCTCTGTTCTAGGTAGCCACTCCAAGGCATCAGGAGCAGCTTCAGCTTCCCTTTAAGAGTTTCAGTCCCCAAGAAGCGCCAGGGAACCCATAACACACAGAAGCACTGACAGCCACAGGCTGGAGCACAGCATAAAACAGGGCATAACACAGGAGTCCATCTTCTGAGGTTTAGGCCTGTGCCAAGTCCGTAAGGGAAAAAGACAAGGAGAGAGCCCCAGGAGCTTGCCAGCTGGCTGGCCCACACGGGGTGTAGGGGCTGCTCACATCCCAGGCAGAGGCAGGTGTGTGTGTGTGGGGTGTGCACACTGATGTACCTGCACACGGAGTACGCACATGTGTGTGCTGCCCCAAGGGGCAGCGGCCAAGAATGGACAAGGAACAACCCTGCAACCATCAAGCCAGAGCCAACACAGGAAATTTTAGCAGGCCTTTGAAAAACAGCCCAACGTAATGAGGGTGTTCCGTTATTGTGATTCAGGTAACGGCTTAGAAAATGCTGTCTTCCAACATCAGTTTCAGGCCAAGAACTTCACAAATTAAATTAATGCAATTTGTTGGAAAATTGTGCTGACACACATGACCACCTTTAAAAATTGACTGTGTTAAACATACTCTGTGTTAAAGAAACTTTGTTATTCATATACGTCATGTTGTTCATAAAAAAAACATGGAAACAACTTTGAGGGAGAGAGGGTCTGTTTATTAGAATAAGGAACCCTTGATGAAAATACACAACTGAGCTTCATGCAGTGCAAGCAACAACAGTTACTAATTTTAGTAAAATTCTCACAATTATTTCTGTATGAAGCTTTAGTCCATGTATACTATCCACACATTGTTTGTATTCTGTAACCATTTGGTTATAACTTGCTTTAAACAAAAGTGTATAATATACAAGATGGCAAGGATCTACATGTGGAATTTACTTAGATGACCTAAAAACTGGGATCATGAATAACAAATAAATGAACTTTTGGACTAATCTCCATCACCAGTCAGATCAATTTAACCCACCTGAATAAATCCTCAAAACTTCCAGGACTCTGGCAACACCAATTAATGTATTCATTTTGGAGTCATTTTCATATGTGAAGATTTTATTGAGGTCATAAAACCCACTTAATTCTGACTTGTGCTTGGAGATAACCTGATGCTTACATCACCACCTCCTTTAAAAATAAAACCAATTTTAGTTCTACCCACAGACCTACCAGCTTTCACTTGCTCCTAACAATAGCAAAGGCAGCACAGTAATTGTGTGAGAAGTCGGGAATAAAAAAAGAAGCTTGAAAGGAAAAAAGGTATCATTTTATAAAGAACATCTATGCTGCAACTCTTCTTAGAAAAAAAAAAAAGGAATCAAAAAACCCCAGCTTTCCTTGACATCAGTTTTTAGTGACCTGATTCTCTTTGGAATGCACAGTCTTAAAAGGTAACTTATCATGTGCTCAGTTCTCCTCTCCTTTTATCTAATAATACGCACAAGCAACAGTCTTTTGAAACTTTTACAGAAACACTGTCAGGCACTTAGTTCCTGCTGAAGACGGAGTATTGAACTACACAAAAGAAAATCAGCATGGCAGAAGTTATATATGCCTTAACTTTGGGGGATAAAAAAAAGGCCGGAATAAATAGCCACAGTAAAGAGGGAGTAACACAAAAGAATGCTCACAAACAAAAAGTTCTTAGCAAATACAAAAGGATACAAGATATACTTGATAAAAGTTCAAATCAAGCATTAAAACAGTTGAGTGCATTCCAAATTCAGGTTGGGGTTTTTTTTGCCTATTACAGGTAATATGGAATTAGTAACAAACTTTGTTAATAATTGACACATGATAAAAAGCTTTGCACTGAAAAATATGCAAAAGTCCCAGCCTGGGTAACCTTACACACTTTACAATGTATCATTAATTGTATTAATGATTGCATTCCTTCAAATAACGATTTTGACAATACCATCTTGGCACACAAGGTGAACAAACATGGGGCTCCAATATTCAGTCAACACATGAACTAGTTGAATCTCTGAGAAAACAATGATAGAAAGGGAAGAGAATATTTCTGTTAAATTTACTGCATCAATAAACAAAAAAAACAGGTGACTTTTATTGTTCTAGTCAACTTACCTTCACATTTAGGCCTCAGGTTCCACCAAAAGATAGAACACCAAAGAGAACTGAAGGAGTCCATGCAGGAGGACTCAGACAGGAGATAACCTGTTCTTTTCTTTTCTTTACTAGTGGTGCCTAAATGTTTTTTCCCTGTACCCTAATGGATTGTGCACCCATCCCACTTGGATGTCACTGGTCTGCAGCACCAAGCCATCTCTTACCTAAGTACTAGTCCTGCACTGGCACAAGTAGAAGGGAGCTATATATTCACCAGTCCAGGATATTAAAGTGCGCAATGGAGACAGCTTTCTTGTTCTTCAGCAGCAACCTTGAGCGGTACTCAACCACAACTCAAAAACTACAAGCTGATAGCAGACTCTTCTCTTTGCAGGATTTCTATGACATCTTATATAAGCAAATTATCTAGACTTTTCCAGCCTCTTTTCTTGTGTTCCAGATTTTGCCCCAGATAATGAAGAGCTGGCAGTAGAGCTGCCTTGCTATTTCAGTCCTACTCCTGAACAGCTGGTGTGGAAATAGCAAATGCTATTACTCAGATAGGGTGAAATTACATCTTATAATTCAAGTCATTGTCTTTAAAACAAAACAAAACAAAAAAAAATCAATAGGCTATTTCATTGTCAACTAACGAATCACTGAATAACACCTCAAATAATTTTAACCAGAGCGCAAACCAAGATTTCTCTCTCTGCGACACACTGCTTGAAAAGTGTATCTGCAACAACAGAAAGGGGAAGCCATACAAACAGCAGGACTCCTAAGAAACCACACTGAACACACATCAACATTTCCTAGAGAAGGGTTCTTGAACAAGAAGAGGAATCACTTGTCCTCACAATCACAATTCTAACTAAAAAAGTACTCTCCGGACCCAATTTATTGTAAAAATAATGTATAGAACAGTATTGAAATCTCACCATTTGTTACATGAAGCCAAAACCAGATATCAAAGCCAGATTTTGTATTAAGCACTCAAACTAAGACAAGGCAAACTTTCACCACAGTAACCACCATGGTGCAAGGTTATCATAGTAAGAGTGATCAAATTAACCTTTTCTTCACAGTTCGGTCTCCACCCCAGAAGCTTCAGACTAAATAGTCTCACTCAGTCTTTTCAACCATGAAATCAAAACTGACCAGTCAAGTACAGTCCGTTGCACAAAGACTGAGCTCCAAAACCAAATGCAAACATGACACCCTAAGCCCAAGAATTAAATAGCAAAAAAAATCCAGAGGCCTTTAGGTACATCCAGAAACTCCAAAGTTAATAGAAGGTGACTCTTAACACTTAGTTCCTGCTGTCTCTAAGCTCTACAGGACTGTCTCTCTTTGGCTGCTTCCCACAATGATGAAAGCAGCAGGCTCAATTTGGGAAATAGAAAGCCCAATAACAGTCACTAGAAAGAACATCTATTTGGACTTCACAAATTCTTTTTTTTTTTCCTTTTTAGGTCCCCTACCCCCCAATCTCAATACCAAGTTACTCTACTTGATTTCTGATTCCTTCCATTTAATGCTTAATTCAGAAAGTGAAGTAATTTGGTAGGAAATGAGGCAATTTATATCTATTCCCACTGCTGCTTCCTCCCAACTTGAGTGTGTATAAATAAACATATGAAGTCGCTCAAAGGGAAGTGGCAGCCCGCAAACATCCACTGCTTCAGAACAGCATCACTTCTGGCTGCACTGGAGAAGTGTGTCCCACCAGAGTTCCATAAAGAGCCCTGTCATATAACACAACCTCTATTTCCTGCTGTACTGGCACAGCCCACCCAAACCTTCTCAAACACAGATGCTAGCCTGGGCTTAGTAACACGTGCTATATCCATCAAGTGTGTGGGAGAGAGGCTACCATAATTCGTTTATGGAAAAAAAAAAAGAAAACAAAAGAAAACAAAAACCAAAAAAACCCAAAAACCAAACAAACAAAAACATAAAACAAACAAAACAAAAAGAAACCAAACAAACAAACAAAAAAGAAAGAAGACAAAACAAAAATGCAAACAAAAAACCAAAACAAAACAAAAACCCAAACAAACCAAAAAAAAAGCCAACCCAGATACCTTCTCTCCCAATCAGGTAAAAAAACCAAACAAAACCAATATCAAAAACATGTAATCAGATTTATTTCCTGAAACAATACCTTGCTCCTATGACAAGCCTCCAAAGCATACATGTGCTGGTGAAAAGAGTATCTTCTCATATGGACTCATTCCTTTACAATGCAGGTAAGAGTGTTTTTTAAATTACTAGTCATTGAAAAGACTCCTTTTAACACCTGTAAGTCATTTAGATGTGCTTTCTACATAAGAACAGTTAGAAACCTCACAGCAGACTCAAAATCAAAATTTATGCTCATTTATTTATAGCTGAGTTACTTTAAGACTTTGATCAAGATAGAGCAATAGACATGAAACAATATTTTAAAAGAGCTATTGGTTTCTCAGTTGTAACAACCAACTCAATTCAGGCAATTCAAACTTCATTTTTCAATTTTTCACATTTGTAATGTTCCTAAATGCTCAGTGTAAGGCTCGAAACTAACATCTCCTTATTATAACTGGATTTCAACAGCTTGCAAGAAGCAGCATTTTTCTCAGCTCCATTTTAACAGCTTTGCTGATGCACACAGCACACAAGAAAAACACAGCCATGAAAAATGATAAAACAAGGAACTTGGATAGACTCAGCATCTCAGTTTCTGGGAAAGTGCTGAAAGGCATAAGAAATGAGAGGTCTCAGAGAAAAGGCGCTGGCTTGCGATTATGAGTAGAATACAACTGTGGGGTACGTGTCAATTGTAACCCTGTCCCTGTTCCCCTCTCCTTCTTTCTTAACACAAGGACAGATGAGAAATCCAGGCGTACTGGCTTGGCACCCTTCACAATGCCACAGGATATCCTGAAATGCCCAAAGCCCATCTGCCACTGCAGAGGGCAGGCTGAGCGTCTGGCAGACTTGAGAGCTGAAGGGTATCTTCATTTATGTGTTTTCTAGGACAGTTTGTCTCCCACACACCTATGCATTACAGGTGCACCCACTGGTGCTCAGATTGCAGAAGTGCTTTTTTAATCAACAGAAAAATACTGGCAATGCTGAGTATTTCACAGGAAATAAAAAAATAAGAAAAAAGATATTATCAAGGACAATTAAACTGAGAAGAAAAATAGAGCAGGAGAACCTCCTCTTTCACAACTATGAAAGATAGAGAAATTATAAAAAAACCCACAGGCAAGTAGAAGTAGTTCATTTCTGAGGCACTCGGAGCATTGAGAAAACAAAGAAAACAACTCCCAGATTCCAAAACATGAACGTTACCTTGATGGAAAGAAAAACCTCGTCTTCTACTATGTTATGCAAAGTGACCTAACATTTGAAGGGTGCAGCTCTTCAAATCCATGTCATTCAGGATATAAATTTGAATATTGTTGGAGTTACTTGAAACAAACTAATTCAGCTTATCACCACTAAAATCACATACACTCACAGCTTGTCATTGTGGGAATTGGGTATGTGTTCTTTGCCTTTGCAGTATCTCTTTTTTTTTCTTTTTCCCCCTTCACATACCACAGCATTTTAATTGACTTACAGATGCTGGACACCCCCCAAAAAATGATAAGGAAACATCATTTTGTTCTGACAGCTAACTTTGTACATACCCTTAGAGAAGTTATTTTGAATTCAAAAGCTGCTCTGTAATCTATTCAATAACCGGACTCATCAGCTCAAAATGAAAAATTATGAGCACAGAAGATATAGATTACAGATGTATGGAACATGGTAACCACTAAATGTCAACATTTTAGTTGTCAGATCTTGCTTTGAAGATGTTTACTTACAAGTCTCACTTGACTAAATAGGAGTTTCTATAAAAATATTTTTCCTTTCTCCTTTTAAAGGGAAACATGTAGCTGAAATTATTTAGCATCTATGTGCTTTATATACTATCCAAGATTAAGTAGTCATTTTTCTATAGGGAAGGAATATGACAATCATGTGTAAGCATACTTGCACATCTGGTATTTTGAACATTTTTTTGTTTGTTGCTGCAGGGTCCAAAATCCCCAAATAATTATTGCAAAGGCCCACTGCAATCCAGTTGTATAAACACAAATACGCCTAAGATAACACCCCAAGCACCAAGAGTAATGACAGAGGTGGAAGAGATAGTTTAGTCAGGCATGAAATTGATTTTATAATAGCAAATATCTGTTGCCTTCCATGTGCTAAGTAAATAATTCTAAAGAAGAGAGTAAAGATAATAAAAGAAAATAATCATTACCTGCTCTTACTAAATCAAATGAAAGAGAGAAACTTGTTCTCACATTGACCCTGAAACCTGTTTAATAGCTAATTAAAGCAATTACTCCTTGCATTACAAAATCCTTAATCATCAACAACTTCAAATGCAGAGGAGACTTTTTTTTTTACTTTCTTCAAAGTTATTAGTATTTTCTTTAAATGAAAAGCTTACATCAGCAGAACTTTCACCAGTAGTCACTACATTGCTAACCTCCAGCACAGATCCCAAACTTTGACTAGTCTGGTTAACAGAAGATATTCTTCAACGACTTTATCAGATTTGGTTACTCAGCAAAAAAAGTATTACAGTATTCAGTAATTTCAGTATTTTTCTCAAAAGGTTTCTGTACAACACTTGAAAGCAGCCCTAAGATGGACTTCTTTTCTCCTATTGAGAAACAAACTTGATAGCCAACAGAAATCCAGTATTATTGCAAAGCAACTACAAAAAACTCTCTTCTGGACCTCCCCACACCAGCATCTGGAATTCTGCACTCCGCATCGATCACTCTTTTAAGGTCACCTCAGTTACTTTCCTCCTGGGCTCCAAAGCCATCTGACACGGCCTCAGCTTGCACCCTTTCATTTGTAAGTTCCACCCACAAACAGTGTTTCAGTTTTAACCAAGCTTTATGTTCAGCAACTTTTCATAGCCTTTTAACAGCAGCTAGCTCTCTACTGCTGTTCCTAGTGGTCTGCTGGAGTTAATTACGCTGCTGTTTTGAACACTGATCATTTTCAGGTTACTAAATGTTGCTGTGCTATAACAAGACACAGAACAATAACCGGAACTAATGGCTTGGCCATTATGAGCTGTTCAGCTTGACAGTATATCCAGTCATAAATTAGATAACTAAAAGGTTAACAAAAGCCAAAGGAAACTTTATTAAGCCTTACCTTGAGCTTTGTTGTTTCTGCCTACACTTAAAAACCCGAAGTATTCTTGAGTAGATCACTAAGGGATAGAAATACAGTATCAAAAACAAGAAACTCATTCAATCCTTTTTAGGAAAGATCTAGAGCAATTTTGAGTTGAGGCAGGGGAAACCCCCAAATGAATTCCAAGTTAGAACAAATAACCACATTGCTAAAACAGAAATGCTCAAAACGCTTCTGTTTAATAATGTTGTCTTATATCCAGTTCAGAATTGAACTGAATTTAATACAAACAAGTAATTTTGGAAGACTCCCTTTAACAACATCCACTTCTTCATCCTAAGTTATCCTCAATTATTCCTAACCTCTTCTCTTATTTCTTCACTTATCAGGGTCCTCTTTCTTCTGGATTTTCCCAGGTTATACAAAAAATACACATACATTTTCGTACATACCAAATACATACATCTTTATAATTTATTTTAAAATTCTGAAAATCTGGCTCCCTACAGAAGAAAAACAAAACTACTGACCGATAACCACTTCCACTCATTTTTGAGCTCACTGACAAGCCTGACAAAGTCCTCAAACACATCAAGTTCCTACATATTTTATTATAAGTAGCATTTTTCTGCACCTGGAAGAAACAGAAAGATCCAAACCACTGATGCTTCTAAAAGAAAGGTAAAGAGGTAAAGAGGAAGATTTTTTATAGGAAATATGATATTGTAAAAATAAAACCCAAGGTACAAAATCAAACACAGTGCTGAAATACATTTTAGTATTTATGTATTTATGTTTTTTTATTTATTTTGCCCAGAAAAGTAATTTGCCCTCAGCAAGCTGTCTTCTTGTCTACCTGGTATCCAAACTACAATGCTGACATTTCTCTGATGGTCCAGACTGAATAGAAAAATGCTCAAGCAGAAAGAAAGCATTCCCTAGGAAGATACACAGCAATCTCTCATCACTCTCAAGAACAAATGTGTCTTCTGAACTTACCCAGCAGTAAGTGCTGCCTAATTGTGCAAACCCCCAAGTTATCTGAAAGTTTTCCATGTTTGGCAAGACAGGCAAAACACAGAAACTTCATAACTCACCTGCTTCTAGCTGGGAAGCAAGATACATGATAAAACTTCAAACACTGATTTTTGATGAAAGCGCAAGAATAAGGTCCCTATCAATAAAAGCTCCTTCATCCTTCATAAAGAGTTACAACTCACTTGTAGCTGAAAAACTAGTATAACACTCACATTTTTGTGACTGATCACTTGGACTTGTTTATCGTTGTTTACTTTATAAAGCTAAATAGAAGAAATCCTAAATTCAATTACCATCAACTTTAAATTTATACAAATTATTTCTGAAAGCCTGACTGATTAGGTACCTGAAATTCCTTATGAATTGCACTGTCATTCCAAAAGCTATCACACTACTTCAGTATCCAGATGTTAAGGGAGAGAGGATAACCTGGCACCCCTCCTGCAAGCAAAAAGAATAGAATATATTCAATTTACTACCCATTTAATAACTATATTTCTAGCTTATTCTCCTTTTCTCACAGGAAGAAATGTTGAAAGAGATTATCACATTTTAAGAGAAAGGCAACAGCCTCTGCTTGGTGCTCTGACTTTCCACATCTGACGTGCATTTATGCCCAAACACATGCCTTCTACCAGTTTAAAAATGCTCAAGAAATATCCAGGTAGAAAGGTATCTTCGAAACTGTACACAAAAATGAATAAATTGTAAAGTACTGTTAGTTGGCAGGGGTTTGTGGCTTGGGTTTTGAGGGGAGGGAAGCTGTGTTTCCTTTAAAGTAAGCCTTAACTACATTCCTATGCTTTCCATAGCCATCAAGTGGAAGTTCAGCACAACAAAAAACAGATGACAGGACTTAGTTTTCAAAGTTATATCCCAAAAAAACTAACAACTAATGAAATGCAATTCCTGGAGCTGATTTGGATAAATTCTATACTATTACCTAAAACACACGCAGCACTGCAACCCAGCTTGGTGTCATCTGCAAGCTGACTGAGGGTGCACCCCATTCCTCATCCAGAGCACCAATAAGGACATTATACAGGACTGGCCCCAGTATTGAGCCTTGGGGACACACTGGTGACCAGCCACCAGGTGGATCTAGCTCCATTCACCATCACTCTCTGGGCCCACTCATCCGGACAGTTTTTACCCAGCAAAGAGTGCACCTGTCCAAGCCATGAGCAGTCAGCTTCTCCAGGAGAATGCTGTGGGAGACAGTGTCAGAGGTTTCACTACAGTCCACAATACCCACAGCCTTTCCCTCATCCACTGAGTGGATCACCTTGTCATAGAAGGACATCAGGTTGGTCAAGCAGGACCTGCCTTTTATGAACCCATGTTGGCTGGGCCTGATCCCTTGGCTCTCCCACACATGCTGCGTTATGGAACTCAAGACGATCTGTTCCATGACCTTCCCCAGCGCCGGGGGCAGGCTGACAGGCCTGCAGTTCCCCAGATCCTCCTTCCAGCCCTTCCGGCATAGCGGTGTCACATTTGCTCACCTCCAGTCAACTGGGACCTCTCCAGTTAGCCAGGACTGGTGATATATGATGGAAAGTGGCTCAGTGAGCACTTCCACCAGCTCTCTCAGTACCCCTGAGCAGATCCCATCTGCCTAGACAGTTTTGTGCAGCTCTAAGAGGTAGCAGGTTGCTGTGCATTTTGCCTTGGATTATGAGGGCTTCACACGATAACCCTTTCTAGAGGCAATGAACCCCCAACACCCACATTCAGCCACTAACCGACATCTCCTGCAGAAGGCAAGAATGAAGCATCAGGAAACACTGACAGGGATCAGCTTTTGGCAGAATATCAACATCTTTCAAAAGTTTCTATATGAAATATCTTTAACTTGCAACTAACTCCTGTTGCCTTCTCTCCTCTCCTTTTAGGTGGCTATGGCATGGCAATAGTTAGACAAATGGAAACCTGCAGACACATGGAAATGTTCAGTCGAAGAAAAATTGTATACGTTATTTGAAAAATCACTTACCTTTTTTTCTCAATTGCAAAACCCATTGCCAATGTGTCTAAAAAAAAAAAAAAGGAAGGACAAGTATTGGGCAACAGAGTCCAGAAGAGATTTAATAAGCTGTCATTCAATTTCCATCATCTACTTCATTCGTGCAACAACAATCCAGAGAGACAGCTTAAATAAGAATTTATTTAAGCTAATTACTCAAAGTAAAAATACTTGCAATTTAAAAAAAAAAAATTATATATAGGGCTGCCTTATTAGATTTAGAAGCTTAGGTAGTTTGTTCCCAAAGTTAATAACAGGTTCTTTTGGTATTTCACTTTTCCTTAACTACCTGTGTCAACTCAGTTAGTTCTACTTTGCAACTTTACTTCTTTTCCATGTGGCAATAAATCATTTGAATTGACTTGCATCCTACCGCCTCTTTCTTTCGTTCCTTTTGTTGTTGTTGTTGCTGTTGTTTCTGTTAAATAAAACCTACACCATTTTCAAACTTGATTTTGAGCTCACTGACTATATACCCACCAAAAGACACTAGTAGATCTACAAGCACAACCAAAGTCCTGGACTATCACGCTTCAGGCACAAACTAGCAAACAGCACGGGCTCTTCATCCTCCTTTGTGCTAACCTGATCACAGAATGGGTCACATCGGAAGGGACCACAGTGACACTTCTTCAGTTTTTACTTGTTAAGAGCAAAGATTTCCTTGTGCTTTCAATTCAGTTTCTTCTAGTGAAACACACTTTGTAGACAGGTCTAACAGAGCAGGCCCAGGGTTCCTCTCAAATTAGAGTCCATTCAAAACCAAGCTTTTATCTTTCTGTACCAATAACATCATGCAAGTTTCATCTACATAAAATCCGAATGAACTTTCTTTCATAGCAGTAATGAATATCATCATAGCTACTTTTCTACTGCATGAATTTCACTTGGAATTTTTAGTATGGCAATTACAGTCACGCAAACTGAATTATCCCAATCTCTACTATTTCAGGCATGATGGCTTTAGTTATGATAGAAATTACTTCTTTTAATGGGATATTACAGTAAACACATGCCACTAGATTTTCTGTTTCAGGGTGTTCTTGATATGATTAAACTGTTTTAATCTTTTATCAAAATGAAGTGATTGCCATTTCATCCCCTCCCATACAAAGCAGCATCTCTATCAGACAAATGTGGACTTTTATTAATCTCATATATACTCATAACAACCCTGCCTATTCTCCATAACCTTTGCAACATCAGGGATGGGCCCATAATCCTAGCTTGCAAGTAAGGTAAAATACTTACTACCGATGTATATCAGGACTCAGCAATAAAAGAAAGATCTAGCACCACGCTGGCATTCTTGTTAACTCAGGTTTTAGTGGGCAGTGCTTATTTCGACAAGCCAGGGTCTCTCTTCCCTCTTCCCACTCCTTAAATTGTCACCTGGGAGAAGAGACCAACCCCTGGCTTGCTACAACCTGCATTCAGGTAGTTTCAGAGCAGTAAGGTCTCCTCTGAGCCTCCTTTCCTTCAGGCCAAACAACTCCAGCTCCATCAGCTGTTCCTCACAGGACTTCTGCTCAAGATCCTTCACCAGCTTTGTTGCCCTTCTTTGGATATCCTCCAGTAATTGATATGAAGGACACTTCAGCCACTAAACATGAAAAGAGCGCAACAAAGGGCTAAGCTTCTCTATAATAAGGTAAAAACAGTTGGTAAACAAGACACCAGTGCAGAAAAATTACCAACAGAGCAATTCAGTAAGTGATGTGAGTGCAATAGAAAAGTCTCTTCTGATGGTTTTGCTGCAGAATCATGCATTGATAGAATGGGCCAAACAAGCAGCATGGATATTGCTTCTTTTAATAGTTTGCTAGAGTGAAGTGGTATTTTGCTAGAGGCAAAAAGAACTGAAGAGAAAGAATTAAAAATAAATAGGCCAGAACAAAGCGTATTTTCAATTTCAGTTGTAAAACCAATGTAGGAACAACTTTCTCTTCTTTTAGTATGAAAAATAATTATGGCATATTGCAATTTACCAACGTAAAACAAAGACTGAACACAAAGATGTTTGGTGCTTGCTTTTTTCATCATTTCAAGAGAAATGATGTTTGCTCTACTGAGAAGTTTCTTTACGTGTAATAACATGAAAGTAGAAAACCAGCATGTAAATCTGATATGCTCCATCCCTATATTTGTGTTTCCACTGAAATAAAATTAATTTTCACAACTAATTGAAAACTTAAAGATGTCTCAAAAATAAGGTTGCTTGCTTCTCTTGCTTTTATGATATGGTTTTATTTACACATGGTTTAGCACTTGTTCCAAAGTGACTGTGTTTACGCCCCAAAAAGCAGTAGCCTAGGTCATGAAGGTCAAATAAAATTCAAATATCAGACAAATAGATCTATTGATCATAATAAATGCATTTTCTATTTTGTTTCTGAAGCCCCCAGACACTAGAAACAAACCTTTGGTCAAAACAACCCAGGAGTTGACTTCTGTTGCTATTAAGGTTGACTTCTATTGCTGCCAACCCTTAAGAGAAAAGAAAAAATAGTTTTACTGCCATTTCCTGGTTTTACTTCTTGCTAGGTCTGTTAAAGACAATTGGAGTTTTTTCTTCTCTCCACTGCAATATTAACACATCAGTTCTCAGTTCTATTTTTACAGGCTGGAATAAACTACCTCTACTCTTCACTTCTCCTCTGGAAGTCACATACTTCACACATTTTTCTGAATAATGTTTCCTCTTTAAAGATGAGGAGTTCAGTGATGTGAAGGAGTCAATTTCAGAGATGGGACCTGAGACTCATAACTTTTCCTTATCAATGTCATCCACATCAGCTCTGTAAGCTCTTGAAATGAGATACTCACCAGCTAAGCATTAAAAAAAATGGCTGAGAGGAAAAAAGAGTATAAAAGTAGGTATTAAGATTTATATAAATATACTAATTACTATAAGTTATAATAAATTATCTCATCTCTTTGTTTCTCCTTTGGAAATCACATACTCCAGACCCTGAGTATCCTTATTTCTTTCTTCTGTTATTGTGTTTACCTGGTTCTCTCTTACAGTGCCCAAAATGGGGCAGAATAATTCAGAGGGTTTACCAAGGCTGAACAGAGCAAAACCTTAACTACACATGCCATATGCCTGCAGATGATGATCCTTTTCCTACAGACCAAATAACTTGACTTTCATCAAAAGATCTTCACATCATCCAGTGATCAGCTGCAGCTTGTGCTGGTTGCAGCTGGGGTAGAATTAATTTTCCTCACAGTGGCTGGTGAGGGGCTGTGTTTTGGATTTATGCTGAACACAGGGTTGATAATATAAAGATGATTTTGTTACTGGTGAGTTGGGCTTACACAGAGCCAAGGCCTTTTCTGCTTTTCCTACTGTCACTTGGGCAAGGAAGTTGGGGGTGCATGAGACCACTTCTCCAAACTATCAAGCTCCCTTGAAATTCTGAAACCAACCCTTCAACATCCCAGCAGATACTTTCACCTCTGTCACAAACATTCATATAATTAACAAACTAACTACTGATGTCTTCAGATAGATGAGCCTCAGGACTACACAGTAATTCCTTGTAAAAGTGGAATACTGAAAACTTTTCTGGGTATAGTTTGCAAACAAATTTTGGACCTAACTTGCATTCCTCTTCTCTGAGCCATTCTTCCCCTGTCTAACTCATGAATATCCCATTTCAAGAGCTCACTAGAGGTCTTATGGATAGCAACTAATATTTCTTTCCATACCTTCACCAAAACTTGATATGCAAAAGTCAGGTGACTCAATCCCAGCTCTGAACTTCTCATTTTTAAAGAGAAAACATTACCTTACTCAGAATGGCAATGTTCTGCTTTCTCTGTTAGCTAAGTTTTTATTAGATTTACTTAAACACTCAGATTCCTCCAGCTGATCTTATCCACTCTTTAAAGTTTGAATTCTGAGTTACCAAGGGAACTGGAGGGCTGGTTAGGTCAGCCCAACTTTATAACCTTAAACATACAAAGCCAAATGATATGTAAGTCAGGTCACAGATGGTGTCAGACAGTACCATTCATAAGGTTTTGAGGACAGAGCACATGACATTAGGACACCTAGAAGAGGATCCAAACAGAATTCCATTTTAAGAAATATGTCTACTAAGTACAGCCTTTGTTAAAACACTAGAAAATACCCTGTTGTAAAATAAATTAGTATTTTAGCTCTTTGAATTGTAAATAGTTTTGGGTTTTGAGTAGCACTTTCCCAAAACATGAAATACTTAGTTTGACTTCAGTTGATCTTCAGGTCACTTTAATCCAGAAACTTGGAAGATAAATATATACTTAACTCCTGGTCTCATCAAAAGCCTTTAAGGTGAGTAAACACATTTTGAAGTCTGAGCCTTGGTGTCTCTGATTCTCAAATCCCCATATATAAAATTGTGACAACTTTTCTTTGCTATTCCCCATTGTATGAGGGCAAACTACTCAGATAAGATGATCACAAAGACTAAGAAACTGCATTGGTTTTATTTTTGTATTTTCTTTAACAGATTTCAATACTCTTAAAATGTTCTTCCTCTGGCAGTACCTCTTCAAGCAATGCAAGATATATATTTGTACACCTTTGTTTCTGAAAGTATTGCTCTTAACGCTGGCACAAGTGCAGCAGAAACAACAGTAATCAATTTGATTTGGCCTTATGAAACAAGTGTCATTTTGATAAATGATCCTAATTAAGTTGATATTTCAGGTAGAAAGTGTATTGAGTTAATGTGTTGGCATCTCTCTAGTTATAGTCAGACAAGTACAGATGTTGCAATAAAGCAGCAGTAGTACGTTATTAACTTTGCAAGTCCGTCTCCATTCACAAAGTTTGATTAAAGCCACACAACTCCACAATTGAAAGAAAATGCTGATGTAAAGTTTTAATTATTCAGCAATGTACACAAGTAGTAGTCCCAGGAAGTTTCAAAGCTATAGGTCATTCCTTGATAATCCCTCTCCAGCATGGAAATGATTAATTAGTATCGTGACAGCACAGTTGTTTAGAAAACCTTGCTCAAACACCAAAAGACAAAACCTGTGTTTCTTCTTTTTTACATAAATCTAATTACTGAGTGTCCTGTTAAGGCTAAAAGACATCATACATTTACATAAACCTAATTACCAAATGTCCTGTTAAGGCTAAAAGACATCATACATTTACATAAATCTAATTACAAGATATCTTGTTAAAGCTAAAAGACATCATATGTTTATGCATTACTTTCTTATGCTGTGCAAGCCTTTGATACGTGGCTCATGGCTGGCAAATACAAGTTTAGTTTCCATTTAGCAATTGTAAGAGATAAAACAAATGCTGATCACCTGCTCTGAAGTTAAAGCAGTCTTACACTTTCCCCATTTTTCTACTGAGTCCTCTGTAGCTCTAAACCAATTTATTGTGCTTACCCATTTGTACAGACTTGCAGCTACACTTCCCAGTAAAACCCCACTCTCCTGCAGCAAGGGAGGGGCTTTGCTACCTAGCTAGGACAAGCAGGTATGACATAGCCAGGTAGATGACCACGAGCACCAGTGGGACGCCACGCAACTCTGTCACTGCGAGCTTGTGGCACTCCAACACAGGCTGCAGCTAACTTCTGAGACAACAGCTTCCTCCTCAGACACTGCAGGGCCACATAGCCACTTCTGGAATGGACAGGGAGCTGCTGGCCTGCTGTGCAGCCAGCACTGGTTGAACTCGAAGGCTCCTTCCCACTCTCAAACACATCATCTTGAAAACACTTTCAAAAGCACACAGACCGAAAGGGACAAAGCTCTTCCTACCTGCAGTGGGTTTCAAAGGAGTTTGAAGAACCATGACACAGCTCCACAGCTGCTCAAACCCTTGGCCCTTTGGAAATTGTCCTCCCTTCTTTTATCAAGTTTGGCCTGCTAAAAACAAGCATGTAAGGCTGAAAACACCTTCTGCGGTTTCTTATATCCAATTACCCATCTCCTCTGGGGTTTCCTCTAGCAAGACAGCTGAGAGAAGTGGTTTATCAGACGTTCTTCAGATCCACAAGAAGGTTCCCTCTAGAGAAAAAGATTCTGTTCTTGATATCTACCCGTCAAAAATCAGGATAGTCTGCACAGGTGTTTACCCCAAAGAAATAACTTTGACATTAGATCAGTCTACTTTCACGTTGTAGACCATGAGGCAGGGGGGATCAGTCACCATGGTTGTAACATCTTTCGGGCTGACGCATCAACTAAGACAGTCTGGAAATGGATGTACCTTGGGCATGACAACAGAAGAAAATTACTTCAGGCAGCCATGCCTGTGTCAAATTCAGACGCCTCAATACAAACACAAAAAATAATAAAAATTGCACACCATAGAAAAATACATACTTCTGTACTTTAATGAAAACAGACAGGAAAAAAAGGTAAAAAAAGAATAGTAAATTCAGTTGACTACAACACTAGAATACTCTTCTCTGGTTGTAACAGAATGGAATATTTAGGCATCATTATAGAAAACAGGGCAAATTATACACTTATTTCCTTGACAAAACCATATACTTAGTAGCATTACCAGTCTTAAATTAAAAAATATATATTTATATCCACAAAATAACCATGAGAATACCAAGAAAACATCACTTTTAAGCATTTTTTTTAAAAAAGAGAGTTTTCGTTTTCCTCAAATTTTGCCAAAACGGTATCTAACACCACCATAAGATCTTGCTGGATTGATGAGGAATACTAGGAGTTAATAATTTCTCTTACCTCCCAAGAATTGTTCCAATGTGGACAGATCATGTAAGGCAGTCAAATAACTCCTAATGCTTTAAGATCATTAAGCACTAATACTAGAACCAAAGAAGTTACTTCTCACAAGAACATATGCAGACCTAGCAAATGACAGAGCATTCTGTGGACTCATTTCCACTCTTCACAGACTGTTCATGCTCACTCTTTCTATGAGATAGGGAACTACAAAGAAAAATCATAGAGGAAGCTTTGGTCCAAGAGCACCAAAGCTGGCCAGGTGGTGCCACATAAAGTTAAAGTGTTGGTATAATAATGATAGATAAAAGGATTTCCAAGAGTCTCATTTACAAAGGTGACCTGTCAACATCTCTTCTCTGTGGAAAAAAAAAGGTACTTTGAGATAGCTGATGTTTTCTAGGCATCAAAGGTATTTCTTAGAGCTTTTCTTAGAGGGACTGATCATGGTTGTAGGGTTGCTTCCTGTAAGAAGGAACAACCAGGTTCTGCCAGTGGTAAGACTCCACTGCTGATGCAGAGAATTAAAGGATTATCATCATAAACCACCAGAGTCAGATGGTTAGCAAACTAGCTTGAGTGTGCAAACACAGCATGAGGGCAGCACGTCATGCAGGAGCTGATCTGGACACTGCACCAACTCTAACAACCACTCCTGCATGAAGAAATCTCTAATTGTTCTCAGGATAAACATCTTCATTTCTTCCCCCACCAGAATCAGGTTCCACAGTCACCTGACACATGCCTTTGCCTGGCTTAGATACAGAGAGGGACAGTCTGCAGTGCTGGAGTGGTAGTCTGGCAGGAGGGAAGCAAGAGTGCTTCATCTCTGCTCAGTGCCAAGGATGTTTTACCAGCATAGTTGCCTAAAACTTCAGATGAAGAGTATTTTCCGCCAAACTGACCCACCCGAGTTAGAATCTCTCCTGTGAACTATGCAAAAATACAGGTGCTGACATCTATCTCTGAACTTCTCTGTCTTCATTGAGAAAGCCCAAGAGAAGACACAGAGCCCAATGAAGAAAATGCATGCAGCCTTCTGTGGCTATCTGTAAAGGAGTTAAAACAGTGTCTAAGACATCAATAGCATTGAGGGGTCTGATACCTTGCATTGGTCACAACCTGGCTAACACATTTTCAGAGTGAAAGGGAACATATCTTCTGTTCAAGGAAGGAGAGAAAAAAAAAAAAGAAGGCTACTAGGGATACTTCCTAGTGTTATTCTAGCAGTAAAGTTACTGTAGGCTATCACTGGGATCCTGCACTACCGTGCATTTATCCTCGGGTGGTACGGCAAGAGGGTACCCCTGAATCTCAGCTGGGCACAGAATCAGCTGGTTTGATTTCAGGTTTGCATATATCCATTTATAATAAAGTTCAAATCATAAGGGAAATAGTAAACAACTGTTTTGTTCACTACAAAAATAAAAATTACCAAGGCCATAAAGATCCAGAAGAAAAAGGTTTCTGTGTCACAATCATACCTTAATCATGGATAAATCTTTTTAATTTTAAATATTCCTTTACACACACTGCATATATAAAAGGCACAGAGTTCAATACCAATAACATTCAATGCTTAAATAATCCACTATTTAGTTTAGCAATTTTGCTATTCTGTTTAATCACTTTGCAATGAAAGAAGCATATCTGCATCAAGCACCACTCAGAAAATTTCTAAAAATAGGGTATTACTCCCTCTAGACTAAACTTTCTTTTGAATTTTTTTTCCCTACCACAGATAGCTAAGTATTCCTGCATTGCTGACATGGAAGCAAGAATATGTAAAAGTCACAATTCATTTTACTGCACCATCTTGTGGTTAATAGTAGCAGCCACAACAAGAATGATCCACAGCAGTATTGTCAGGTGTTGACAAGACCCCTGCGCTGCCCCACACCTTTAGGATTTAAACTGACTCCTTCGAAGCATGAAATTGAAAGCTGTCTGTCTCATTCCCTCAGCCAGGTTACAACAGAGGGCAGAAAATTGTGGAATTTCTTCGCTTTTGAGTGTTTATTTGGCTATATAGCAAGTTTTAAACATCCACAATCATACAGCCTTGTTATCTTGCTTCCTTAACTCTGGATTTTACCCCTCCCTACAGACAGCTGTAAATTACAAATGCAACAAAACCCCGATGAAGTTCAGGCAAACAAGATGACAATCTTGTAGCATGTAGCATCAAACGTGGTATACCACCTTACACCTTGGCCTCTCAGCTATGAGATGGCAGAGCAGAGGTACCAGTTTAAAACACTTAATGCACAACAGCTCCTTTTATATTCACTTCGTAGAGAAAACCAGAAGACATTTGCAAATAGCCACAGGCGCTGCCTAAGAGTGACAACAGTGGTTATATCCCCTTCTAGAAACTCTTGTGCTTGTAGAGGAGGCAAGGACAATTTTCATACAGGTAATATGAGCATGAACACATTTTAAAAACCACTCCAGCACTTTTTATTGTTTTCCAGTATTCTTAGGTATCTGAAAAAATAAGACAAGCAGAAGACTTACACGCACATTTACAAACCTCTTAATGCTGCTCTTGAAAGTAAATAGAATGGAAAGTACATTGGGTTGCTAAAGAGAACACAGCTATTTTACTATATAGGGCAGTGACGGAACAAAAACCAGTGAACACTTCACTAGATCAATCTACACATTCTTACAAGGATAAGGTTTTGATGACTATTCATGAATATTCAAATAGTTAATATTTGGAAGGCATTAAGGCTTTGCAACCAAATGGCAAAAAGCTACATTGTTTAGTATTGTTCAATAAAATTACTTTTAAAAACTTTACAAAAATACCAATAAAGTATTAACTTCCCAAGAGTAGAGAGCTATTAGCTCCTAGCAGTGAATTTAAAACATTCTCGTTTCCTTGAAAACCATTAGCCATCAAAATATTTATGCACAAGCTGTTATAAAGGCCACTTTACTAAAACTAGACAGTTTTTCTACTCAGCAGTGACAAATGAAGTAGATACTGGTACAAATGCAGAAAATAACTTACAAAATCACAAAAGGGAAAAGGAGGGAGTACCCTCACTACTGATGATATGAAAGAAGACCCCTTAATGGGCTAGGTTTAAATAGCATAGTTATCCTTTGAAAAGTTGCCAACATGGTAAATCTGTATGAATAACTTTCAGTGTACTAATACTGATTCAGCAACACTTAGAGCCATCAAAGCAATTGCTGGCTCTAGAGGTTTGATGCTGGCCAGATGCCAGGCACCCACCAAAGCCACTGTCTCACTCCCCTACACAGCTGGGCAGGGGAGACAAATACAGAGAAAGGTTCATGGGTTGAGATAAGGACTGGGAGAGATCACTCATCGATTACTGTCATGGGCAAAACAGACATGAATTTGGGATGTTAAATGAATTTATTGCTAACAACATCAGAGCAGGATAGTAAGAAGTAAAATAAATCTTAAAAAAATACCTTTCCCCTATCTCTGCCTCCTTCCCAGCTCTACTTCCTTCCACTCAGGGTGCAGGGAGATGGGGAATGGGGGTTATGGTCAGTTCATCACACGTTGTTCCTACTGCTGCTCAGGGAGAGGAATTGCTCCCCTGTTCCAGCGTGGGGTCTCTCCCATGGGAGACAGTTCTTCATGAACTTCTCCAGTGTGAGTCCATGCCACGGGCAAGTCTTCCCTAAACTGCTGCAACGTGGGTCACTCTTCCACAGGGTGCAATCATTCAGGCACAGCCTGCTCCAGTGTGGGTCCCCCACAGGGTCACAAGTCCTGCCAGGAAACCTGCACCAGCGTGGGCTCCCCTCTCCATGGGTCTGCAGACCCCTGCCAGGACCCTGCTCCACCACAGACCTCCCACAGGGTCACAGCCTTCTCTCAGGCATCCACCTGCTCTGGTGTGGGTCTCCTCCACAGGCTGCAGGTGAATCTCTGTATCCCCATGGACCTCCACGGGCTGCAGGGACACAGCTGCCTCACCATGATCTGCACCATGGACTGCAGGGGAATCCCAGCCCTGGCGCCTGGAGCACCTCCTGCCCTTCCTTCTGCACTGACCCTGGGGTCTGCAGAGCTGTTCCTCTCACATCCTGCTCTTCTCTGGCCACAATTACCACTTGCACAATAGCTTTCTTTTTTCCTTCTTCTTAAATATATTATCAGAACAATGTTGCTTCCATTCCTGATCGGCCCAGTCTTGGCCAGCAGTGGGTCTGTCCTGGAGCTGGCTGGCATTGGCTCTGCTGGACATTAAGGAAGTTTGTGGCAGCTTCGCACAGAAGCCACCCCTGTAGCAGCCCTGCTACGAAAACCTGGCCATGCAAACCCAATAGACTAGCAGTTAAAGCAGAATAATGAGCTCTCATTTAGGCACCAAGAGTAAATGAAAGAAAAATTCACCATGTTAAAACTAGGGGGATTCTTTTTCTCCTCAAACACAGCAGCCAATTAACAAATACTGTTTCAACATAGCATTGTTGCGCCATAAAAATCTCAATACTTCTCCATTAGACTACAGACATCCCAATCAACTTTTATCCCATAGGCTCACTGCCTGCAAGTACTTTACCTACAATATTCAAATCACTCAACTGAAACCTTTCATTATTCTGTTGTGTTCATGCCCTGCACAAGATGAAGATCATGGAGCTTGCTCAGAAACAGTCATACTTCCCTTTAGTTGCAATAGCAGCAGTACGAGGTACTGCCCAGGCCCATATCAAAGGCATTTAGCACCTTCCAGCATATATACCTTGACAGTTGTTAAGCAAAAAGCTACCATCACTACTCCATGATAAGCCAATTTGCTTCATAAAACAAGCCTATATCTTAGGTATTTCTTCCTACTAGAGTTTACATCAGCATCCTTAACGTTGTATTGAAACGCTTGTATTAGCCAATCTGGAAAACGCCAAAATTCGTACCTAAAATTTATTTATAACATTAATTTTAACTACCCAATCTAAAATTACATTTTAATATATTAAAACCTATGTTAGAGACTAACCCAACTAAAATCTGTTCTGTAAAGCTAAAAGCTTGCTGCATAACATGCAGCACATCCTCTAATAAAATTATGAAGTTACACCACTGTTTGACACACCTAGAGCTACAAATTCCCAAAGTGGTAACCCAATTTTACCAGGACCGTCCTCTTCTGCAGGACGAGGCAGATTTTTTTCATTTTATTTTGTTCATCTGGTTCCACTCATTACATAGATCCTTGGTAGTTAAGAATCTGACTGGGGAACTAAAGAGGCAGGAAAACTTTATGCACTTTCACATGAAGAATCAGCATTTTGAGGTGGACAACACCTACACATAGGTCCCACATAGACAGCAGTATGAGAACATGTGTCTGAGGAGAAACAATGGGATTACCAGTTTCAAAGAGCCTTTTGAAAGATGAGGTGAAGGCAATTTCACCAACAAATAGAGGAAAAAACCGCAGACATCCTAGTGCACTAGGATGTCGCTAGCAAGTGGCATTACAGACATTATACAAGAAAATAGATTTTTAAAAGTAAAAGGTTTCTCAAGCATGAATACAGAGCAGAGGAAAACAGAAGTCTAACTTTCTTTTCAAAAACATATGCAGCTTAATATGAGGTAAAAAAGAGAAGACCGGTTTATGTGGGAGGAATGATACATGACATACCCTAACAAGATGGATAGAAATGCACTTCTCCATTTGTTATCTTTTTCTCCAAGGGTAAACAAATGAGGGCTTGGTTTCATTCACTAATAAAAAGCATAGGTACAAATTTATATCTTAACGTACTTCTATTTAGGTTCACACCACCATTTAGCTCTGATGAGTACTGCATATATTTCACATCCAAGTGAACAGCACAGTTAATAAGACAAAGTAATTTTACAGCAGTTTCTCAATTTAATAAATCCATATTAGGTTCCAATATGGATATAAAGACAAGATCTGTTACTTTGACTCCTATCTCAGAGATACAATTAAAGCCTAATTTGTTGAAAAGCACATTCAGGTACACATACAGGATCTGATGGGCATCCAATTAAATAAATTATACTTTCAGGATAGTAGAATAACTCCAAATATTAGGTAATGCATTTAACATACGAACAGCCTTCCAGGAAAATCAAACCAAGGGCAGGTATTTTTCCAACATCATAAAAAACATCTAAATGTCATTTTACTTGCATCAGTTAAAAGCCTTTTGATCAACTATGTGGCAATATTATGTCCCTTGCTGGTTCATTCTTGTTATCTGGTTGCAAATTATTTTTAAACAATACCTGACAAATACTTTGCCTTACTCTTCCAGAATCTGGATCAGGATAAAGAACATTTCCAAACATCTCAGGAGAAGTAAGAGGGGGGAAAAAGTGGAACCAAATATCCAAAATAAGCCATTAGCATTATCTTACATCATAGCCCATATCTGGTTGGATTTATTATTTTTGCTCTTATTTTTGAAATAAATACTGTATTCTATTTTTGGTACTTCAAATCCTACTTAAGCAAAATCCCTAAACAAAACCTGAGAAATGAATATTCAAGACAGCTGAATAAAAAGTTCAGAGTTACTATGATAAAAGAAGGCTGAGCTTTCTTATTACCACATAGAGATGCATAAACTTGTTCCTGCCAGTTTAGATCCTCCCCACCACCCCCTACAGTGATGATCATATCTGGAAAGGCATCTGTGTGGGAGAGCAGAGAGTCTAGATTCCAAGTAGTAACTATACTGAATTAAAACTCGAACTACTTGAGGACTGTCATGCTTTAAGACATAAAACTTTCATTATCAATGAATCCAATGCAGATCTCTTTTCTGCTATGAAATTAATTCTTCCTCTTTCCTCAGTTTTGATTGCTTATCCTATATATAGGACATACAATGAAAGCTAACAATAAACACATGTTAATGTATTCAAGAGAATGACTGTCCAGAAATGAATTATGAAAATAGAAATATATGCACACCATATCAGAATTCATATTAATCTTAACTATCTCCAGAAAGCAACTATCAAGACAAATGACATTCAAATGGGCAAGACATTCCTACTCCTTAATTATTTCTGACAGTACTGAAGGCCTCTTGGAGTGAAAATTTAAGCTTTTTATAGCCTATTAAAGATTATAAATTCACAGTTATCAAATAAGGAAGGGGTCTTCAGTTGCCATATGAATGGCTCAATGAAACTGAAATTGGAATTGCTGTTTAAAACAAACTTGATCTAGGCAAACAAAAATAGAGGACTGGAGAAAAACAGAGGAAGTATATATATTATTATGTAATTCATCAGTTTGCCCTGCTTTATAATACTATGTACTGCAAAGCTCTAAAATCCTGGCATCAGAATGAACTTAAATGCCACACCGAAGATCTAATACAGAGAGACTTACAGGAATTAGAATAGTTTCCATAAAAGATAAATAATAGATTGTTGTTGTTTGCTTTTATGTTATTAAAAAATTGTAAGTCTCTGTGGCATGTCTGTGGATAGTTAGATACTCATCTATCCTCTATGCTGAAGAGGGCAGTCAGCAAAATAAGCCAATAGAAAGTCAACAAAATAAGTGGCAAACAGTAAAAAACATTATATTCTGCATAAGTCTCCAGCAATGACTGCCAGAGTTAGTCTACACCAAAACTCAGAAGGGACTGATATTAATGGACTTGTGATAATTAATGAAATATAGATGCCCAATTGCTTCTGGCAAAAGACTTGAGGAAAAGAGAGAGAGCATAATAGTATTGCACACTGACCCAGAGAATCCTTTGGGTTTTGTTTCGTTTTGCTTTCCTGGCTTTGCTGCTTGGTTGTTTGGGTTTTCTTTCTTTTAAAGATTTGGTAGTGAAGACATCTAGACAGACTAGAGAATTTTACCCAGTACAGCAAATATTATTTTTTCTGTATGCTTTTCTTCATGCTAGTGTGCATCTTGCCAACAATGACAATTTGCAAACATCCATAAACCAAGCTCCATATGAGATATTAGAATGCTTTAGATTAGAAAAAGGCCACTAAAACTGTAAGCTATCCAGCAAGTCTGCTTTGTACATCACCGAATCAGAAAATAATTATGGTTGGACAGGACTCTGGAGGTCTCCTATATCCAAACATCTGCCCAAAGCCAGTCTGATCAGATGGCACAGGGCAGTGTCCACTTGGGAATATTTCCAAGCACTGAATGAGACATTCCAGTCCAGTATTTTGACCATCCATGTGGTTAAAATAAAACCCCAAACCCTAAGATTCCTACTCCACAAACACACCATTTCATATGCTTCCCTAGCTGCCAAGCTCTTCCAGAGGTTGCCAAGGCCCTGTGCTAGTCGCCTGTAGGGAGGCAACCCAGCTGGTCATGGATAAGGCGATCCCACCAGCAGGCAGCATCACGGCTGAGCCTGTCCTGGAACCACACTGTTGCCCCAGAGGCATCTCAACTCCTGCTTCCTCATCTTGTCCCTGCCTTGAGACCTCCCTGAATGCCTGAGGGCTATGGCTACCCACAAACGCTCCACACACATCTCCAGCTGCCCTTGAAACCCTCCTCCAGACCACTAGCAGTTCCAGGAGTCAGGCCTCCCAAACACTCCCAACCTGAGCACCTTCCCTTCTTGCCAGCTTTTGGGCCCACCCAAAAGATTGGCCACTTGACCTGCCCCGACTCGGGCACCTGTATCCCCCGCCAAGGGCAACCCAGCACCTCACACCCACACCTGGCAGACCCCACTGCTTCATACACATCCTGGGAATATTTTCTTTTTCTCTGAGGTAGCAGTCTTGAAATATAAGGAATGTACACAGTAATAACAGCAACATCTGTTATAACAGCTGAGAAGCATCTCCCATCTTCAGAGTTCTGCTGGCAGAAACAAAACCCACAGAAAACCTTAAGCTGTCTAGAAAAGCTGATGGAGAAGAAAAAATGTATTCACTAACAATGGCCCAGGCAGGAACATAAAGAGGATGAACATCTCAGGAATAAGAGCCAACACTGTATGGAGAGCCAACAAAAATAAAAACCACCTCTTGCTTACAAGAGATATATTACTTACAAACATATATTTAATCAGATCATTTTACTAGCCAGGAGAGTCCAGAAGTCCACAGGGTCATCCCTTTTCAGATGGCTATGAGAATAAGACCGGGGTTTTTTTGGTGTCTCACTGAAGCATTGCCTCTAGACAGCACGGCTTTCTATTTCAAATATCAACTACCAGCCTTCAGTCTGGTAGGCTTTTCAAATCCCATGACTGGGTGGTGGGATTGATGCTCGGGTGGGTGGCAGATACATGGAAACAGAAGGAGCAAGGAAGTAGCTGAACTAAAACAGGAAACAAGAGTGAGGTAGGAACATGACACAGAACAACAGGGGAAAAAAACAGTAAGAATAGCAAAACAGGAGCACAGAAAACTAGGGAAGAAGTTCTGCAAATCACAACCAGGAAGAAAAAAGAGGAGATGGAAAACAAGTAGGGAAAAAATCCCACAAGACAACAAAGAAGAAACAGAAAAGAAGATACCAAAAAATCTTTGGGTATAAAGTAAATTAGACATTTTTCTGTTCCAAAGTTGATTTATACTGCCACCTATTAAACTTAATGATCCAAAGCCAACACAGCCTTTATATTCTCTGGATTAAGAGAGTGTGAGCTTTTTTTTTTCATTGGTATTTTGAGTCTGATGGAGGAAAAGATTAGTCAAAAATTCTCAAGGATGGGCGATTTCTCTAATACTTTTTGACTCCTTAAGACTGTATGCTTGGTGTTTCCATACGCATACTTCTTCCCTTCTGTTGTGGTTTTAGTAGAGGGGAGGGGGCCATAAAGATGGCTCCTGTGAGAAGCTTCTGGAATTCTTCACCATTTCCAGCAGAGCCAATCTCTGATGGCTCTGAAGATGATGGACATGTCACTGGCCATGTTTGGGCCAATTAGAAAGGTTAGTTACGCCTCTGTGATGACATATTTAAGGAAAAATCAAAACAAAATGTACACACAGCTGCTTTTAGTTAGAGAAGGAGGAGGATGTGAGAACATGTGAGGGAAAACAACATGGAGACACCAACGTCAGTGGAGAAGGAGGG
>VYZT01029831.1:88387-100039 GCA_013400735.1 Pomatostomus ruficeps | reverse complement strand
TGGGAGGGACCCCACAGCAAAAGCAGAGGAAAAAACTCCTCTCCCTAAGCAGGGAAAGAAGATCTTGGAAATGGACTGACCTGAACCCCCACACCCTGCCCCCCTTGCACCATTGGTGGGAGGGAGGGGTGGGGAGTGGAAAGAAGGGTGTCTTTTAAAGGTTTAGTTTATTTCTCATATCCTCCTTCTAACTCAGGTAGTAATAAATTTCACTTTGCAACTTTAAGCTGAGCCTGGTTTGTCCTTGGAGCATTTTCTCCCGGTTCCTTGTCTCAACTCATAGACCTCTTAGTTAATTCCCTGGGGTTTTTTTTCCCCCTCTCCTTCCCTCATCTGCCCAGCTGTGGCAGGGAAGGGAACGAGTGAGCGGCTGCTGTGGGTTCCTGGCACTTACCCAGGATCAAAACCACGACACCTTCTGGAAAATATCGCCTATGAAACCTGGTGAATCCTAACTGCAGATTGTGATGGCAAATAGTAAACCATGACAGAGGCAAAATTTCACATCAAATATGATCTGAACATGATCTAAAGATGCAACTGCGTGTGATATTTCTGTGAGCTGCTAAGCTCAACTGATTGATTGTAACACACAGCACTAATCAAGCTGGCAGAAGAATCAACACTCTCAGCCCTCCTAGCCCCAGTTGTTATCCTCAAGCTGTCTTCCTTCCCTTATATGCAGCTGCACAAACGTAAATATAGCTAATTTTAATTGAGACAGATTTCCAAAACAATTCAATTTACAGCCACACGAGCTTTGGGGTTGAGGAAGGCTGGGGAAGGAGAAACAAGCATTGGCACAGTATCTGAGACAAGAGAGAAGTGACTTTTTTGAGGAAGTGCCAGTTTATCCTGGCTGGAAGAGTTCTGCCGTAGTTTCATACCCATTTTAAAGCAGCTCACAGGACTACCATCCATGTGAATGTCTGCAAGATCCCCTTGAATACAGTAAAGATACAACGTGCTTAACTACAGCACAACTCCTTTTCAGAGATAAAACAGGGAGACATCTTGTACCATGTACCTAGTCCTATAATAACCCCCTCATCAGTTTCCTTAATTTGAGACATTTTAGAAACAAAGAAACAACCTTTCTTTTGCAAGACCACATTTCCAGAAACCGCTGTATTGGTCCCGTACCCCAGTCACTATCAAACTCTCCATATTGCCATGAAGGGGGTCGTTCCCCCACGGCTGTGTGACCAAGGGGTTTGGATAAAGCAGCAAAGCATGATTAGCTTTTCCTTTCCACATTTACCAGTGCCTTGAACTTCTGGTAAGTTTTACTTGATCTAGCATACCAATATATGAAGATACTGCAACATAAAACCAGAAAAGCTTCTCCTGTGATGCATATTTTATTATACAACAGGCCACTCAATGAGATCTTTCCAAAGACTCCTCTAACAGCATCCTTAACATTTCAAGGATCTGAATTAACACCTTGTAGAACTGAAGTATTAATTAGACAACAGTTTGAGAGACGTTGACTACTATAATAAATTACTGTGGGGATGAAGGGCTTTGACTAATCTTACTCTCCATATGCTTATACATAAAATTAATTTATAAAACCAGTCAAATAAAAGCCTGCCACATTTCAATAATCTTCTGACTAAAAATTTTTAAATGGCACATAATTTTTTCAGAAGCTGCACATGGCAGACTCAGAGGAGATATTAAAACATTTTATCATAAAGAATAAGCTTTATAGATCTGCTATACATAAGGAATTCTTACTATATGAGTCAAACAAATCTTTGGTTTCCTAAAATGTACTTCTTTTACTACTCTACCTTAAGAAAACAATGCTTAATTCACATGCAAAAAATACTTTATTAATATGTTTATTAAACATGTTTCAATTTTTTATCAATAAGGTAAAGAGGAGGGTTGGGTTCATTTGGGGGGTTGTTTTGCTTTATTATGTTTTAGGAGCCAATTCTTACCACTTTCTTACCATTTTTCACTATTTTTCAATATGCAATACCAAACTGGACACAGACACACACAGGCCAGTATATTCACACATATAAGTATCATGTATCACACATGACTAGATATAAAAAAATCCCCATGGAATTCATCTTTGTACATAAGTGAATGTTATAAAAATTATTCACTGCACACCAAAAAGGTTCAGAGGCAGACACGGGCACCAGAACAACCCAAAGGAAATGGTTACTCTCAAAAAATACCATAAAATCTAAACTTGTAACAAGAAGATTCCCAACTGGGACCTCCTGGGCTGATGATCTAAAAGACTATCCTCCCAACCTAGACCATAGAATCATTGAATGGTTTGGGTTGGAAGGGATCCCTAAGGATCAGCTAATCCACCTCAACATCTTTCCCTAGATGGGGTTGCTCAGAGGCCAAGATCATTCTGTGATACAATGAAACACAAATATGATAAGGGCCTCAAAACTACAGAATGAAAAAACGTAAGAAAATTACACTGTGCAGAGCAGACAGAATTGCAGAGTATGGCCACATGCTTATGCATCCTTAAACAATCATATATCCAAAATAAAAGTCAAAATTTTAAAATAAAAGAGACAGCATAGATCAATGTGAAGGTTCTTTTGCAACTTTCTTTCTCCATTAGTTACAGTGCACACAGATCACTTTAAAGTCTAGATAACATTTTAACAATGGATTCACAGAAGGATCAATTTTATACAATAATTTCAATGACTCATCTGCTTTAAGGTGTAAGAAAAGGCACTGACCAACCATTCACAACACTGGCAACCAGAATCTGCTTTTTGTACTGGTAACACCTAAAGAGTTGCCAAGACATTCTGATTAATATTATACTGAATCAAAAGCATTCAAAAAAAACACTAGCTCCAATTTTGTTTCAGCCTTCAGCAGGCTACTGAAGTGACAGGAGTAGAATAGCTACATAAAACAGATAAACAGAACATATGGAATATCTTCTAAGTTTTAATTCCAAGAGCATTTCTTAAATATTAAACTGTTCCCACTTTATTGTCCACTGAGTCAATTCACTTCCCACCAAGATTTTTTTTTTAAAAAAAACTATTCCATTCAGAAATATCAGTTCCACCAGAAACGGACTTCAATATTGATGCAAAGCTGACCGCTAATACAATAATTGCCTATTTTCATTTTAATTTATAACAAAGCATAGTCTAAAATGTACTAAAGGCAAAAGACATATTGGGAGATTATTTTGTCAAATTGCCTTCCCATGCCTTTTATGTAAGGAAAGTCCCTCTTAAATAGCTTTATATGTTTAAATTTAATTTAATTTAAATCAAATTTTAAAATAACTATGATGATAATGTAAGAACTGGTTGTCTTATTGGAGACACATCAATTGGAGACACAGCTTGGGCTACACAGATGTGTAGAAAAACAAGGCAAATGTGGGTTGTGGATAACAATGCCTTCCCTGAAAACTTGGCATTCAATGATTCTGCCAGACAAGTGCCTCAAGTACTTCTGGCACCTTTGAATGGCTCTGGATGAATTTTCTTTCAACGACTTCCTCTAGCCGTGCTTCAGAGGCTGGCTTCAAAAGGAGCAAAGCCTAAGGTAAATAATTTACTCCTTTTTTTTTCTCACAGTACCAAGTAATTTTTTTAAGCCACACAAAGCATACTAAGAACACTGAAAGAGGTATTTCCTTCTTTTTAAGTTACACTGACGTCTCCTTGCAAACCCCAGGAAAGTTTACAGCTGAAGAATTTGTTTTGAAGAAGCTAAGGTTAGTCCTCTGTCAGATGTACTTGTAGAATACACACAACTTGAAGTGTTCTGATAACACTGGAAGCATTTTCTGCAACGCAAATTTGAAAATGTTTTTATCTCTGAATAAGCCTTTCCATAATAATTACATATTCTCATGGGAATAATAAAAAGTTACAAATACAAGATAACAATGTTGTAAGTGATTACTAACAACATTTCCATCAGACAAGAAATAAACTGAACGCTGTTATTCACACAATTTCTAATCAAAGACAAGAATCTCTTAAGAACTGCCAAAAAGAAAACACTCTTGCTGGTGAAGTATAAAACTAAGAAATACAACATAACTCTTTAAAATGCAAAAGAGCCAAGGGACTAAGATCTTCTACTCATTATATATGACAACATATTATCTTTCAAGCACAACAAAGCCCTTCAAAAGAGACACAGCATACCAGCGTGGAAAAGGCTGTGGAGAGGGTACTGATTTGTGCAATTTTCTTCACTCCTTCAAACACCACACTCTCAGTACATCTGCACCACAACAGGCAACAAGAGGCATTGAGTGGCAAGAGAACTAACTGCTATGTACCACAGTATGGTGAAAAGGGAGGTAGCAGAATAACTTCTTGAAAACATAAATAAAATTCTGAAGTAGTAATTTGAACAGGACAAAGGCTTTACATTCAGATCTGTCTGACCCAGAGAAAATGGCTCAACCTAGTATTTGGAAGCAAAGAATCACCATAAAATTTAATTTACAATCACTAAACTGGCCTATTTTAAAACCTACACTTTTAACAGATTCACATGTCTAGGAAATATTTATCTTACTTTTCAGAACATTTAAGGCTATTAACTTCTTCTTTTTTGCATATTTTCTAGTTGTGCATGAGGTAAAGTAAAAGACATTTTGGTTAAACTTGTATATACAATTTGCTTCAGCTGCTGACAGCACACAAATATAGGACTTCAACTATTTTTGGAAGAACACCTACTTTGATCCAACGTTACCTTGAGAAGAACATCCCAACTAGAGTTAAACCCATCACTAGGGATGTAATATACACAGAGAGGTCTTTCAGGCAAGATACAGATCAGATATTTACGAAAGTATCCATTTGCAATGGTTACTCATTTATTCCAATAGTGATTACTTTCATTCCCTTAAGTAGTTAGTAGCAGGTATTTTTAATAGTACACAATAAAACGTGGCAAGGAGCACACAAGAAGTCTAGAACAAGAGATTCACACTTCTGATTTGAAAATGAAATATTGATAGGAACCTCTTTTAACTCCAGGTTATAATAATTTGGACCCGAACAGCTTAAAGACAAGTTTTTTCAAACCACTGAATTTCTTTCAGTATTTTTTTATTAGAGGACAAATGTGTTATGGCTAAATGACTCCTATCATACTCCATTATCACTTGCTAATAAGTTTTGTCAAGCTTTCACCAATAAGGCTAAAACTTATCTTGCTTACTGTCTGTATAAAGCTTAGGAGATATTCTGAAGAAGAACAACAGTAGATCAACAAAATGAGACAGATGTCTAAGAAGTAGTGTAAGGGAAAAAATTCTGTGAAATCACTTGGGTGTTATTCCAAGAGAAAGATTAATTTTAAAAACGCTGCTTGTACTTGAAATGCTTGAAATCTTTAAGATATTATATGGGACCTTTCATAGAAGATCACTTGGATGTTAGGAATTTGCCTATGAGAACTCATGCAAACATGATAAAGTTTGAAAAATCAGAGGTGATAGATGTGAACAGTCCCCTAAGGCATCCAGAATTTAGCAGCATCTTTAATTTTCAATTAAAGCAAAGATGTATTGGAACAAAGTACCCATGAGTATACTCTGGCTTGACAGGGCTCTTTTNTGGCTGTCACATCAGCTCCCCCTGCAGAGCTGTCGATACAGCATCACCCACTACCACAGAAACACACGGTGCACTGCTCACAGTGCTGGACTTGTGACCAACACAACCACAAAGTCACAGAACTCGACCTCTCGAAGGTTTCTCACCCTCCTGACAGCAGAGGGGAATGCCAACATATAATTCCTCTTCACATCTTTTCTACTGCAATTGTAGCTCCCAGACTTGCAGGGGCCAAAGCACATTCACACATTGTGCTCATGACTTTTTACCAGCTGGCTGCTGGAAGAAATGCGGTGACTAGGGACAAAAACTGGATGAAGGGAGTTTGCGTAAATAAACAAGATAATATTAACAAGAAAAAAATTAACAAGAAAATTTATTAGGGTTTTTAAGATTTTATTTCCATCAATAAGCTTTCTTGTACACACCTAAATCTGAGCCACTGTGCACCCGTAATTTAGGAACATCTTCCATGATTTTCAAAGAACCCTTGCCCTAGTCAATGATTAGGAAAGAGCCACCCTAGGGATAAATCAGTTGAACTAGGCCAGAGATCCTGAATATGGAATGTGGTGCTTTTTACTTCTCCTTGCCTAAGTTCTTTTCCTTATCCACCTTTTCTTCTTTTAGGTCTGTCTGTGATTTAATTGGAGTAAAAGACTAAATCTTCTCCTGTAGATCTGCAACTACAGAGGCAATCAGAAACAGCACCTTAAAAAGACAAATGCTGCGATAAGTTTGGCAGTTCTCCAAGTGGCTAATAAAACAGTTCTCTATGCCAACCTAAGCTAGAAGCTGCGAAGTAAGGGGTCAAATACTAAAACACAGGATGTTTTCCTTTTAATCTTGCAATTGGATTGTAAGCAGCCCTGCAGAGGACTTGGGGATATTGGTAGATGAAAAACTGGCCAACAGCCAGCAGTGTGCACTTGCAGCCCAGAAAGGCAATCATCTCTTGGCCTGCATAAAAAGAAACCTGCCCAGCAGGCTGAGGGGGGGGATTCTCTTCCTCTGCTCTGCTCTTGTGAGACCCCACCTGGGCACTGCATCCAGCTTTGGGGCTCTCAACATTAGGACATGGATCTCTTGGAGTGACTCCAGAGAAGGGCCATGAAAGTGATCAGAGGGCTGGAGCACCTCTCCTGTGAGGAAACGCTGAGAGAAACTGGGCTTGTTCAACCTGGAGAAGGCTCCAGGGAGACCTTATTGCAGGCTTTCAGACTTAAACAGGGCCTTATAAGAAAGGTGGAGGGACCCTTTTTACCAGCAGTAGTGACACAGTAGTAACAGAACAAGAGGTAGTAGTTTTAAAATAAAAGGGGGTAGATTTAGATTGGATTTGAAGTGATGAGGGTGGTGAGACATCACCCGTGTCACAAGGGAACAGGCTGCCCAGAGAGGTGGAAGGTCCATCCCCTGAAACATTCAAGGTCAGGTTGGATGGGATTCTGAGCAACCTCATCTAGTAGAAGGTGACCCTATCCATGGCAGGGGGTTGGACTAGGTGATCTCTGAAAATCCATTCCAACCTAAAACATTTCATGGTTCTGTGATTCTATATTCCTACACTTGTCAGATCATCTCTTGACCTCAAAAGGGTGTTGAATTATTTTTGTGAGGTACACAAACATTATAGCAATGAGAACCCCAGAAAAATCCACATAGAAATTAATAGCTTCCAGTAAACAGAGCTTGGGGCTTAAAATGAACAACCAGGCAGAGATAAAATATTGATTAATGTCTTAGGAAGTGAATATCATCTATCCTCTTCACTGAATGAGGCAGGACAGTGGGGGGGTGGTGAGGGGGCAGAAAGAAATGTACAAGTGATTATGCAGCCAGGGGTTGTATCATGCTGCCCAAGTACAAGGGGACAAAGGGGTAAAATAAAAACATAACACCTAAATTATGACATTTCTTAAGCATGTGATGCCAATTTAAAAAATGTTTCTAATTAGCACTGCTGTCTTTCTACCATCAAAGAAGATTAACAATTAATTTAGAAACATCTTTAATCATCTCATATAATTCATTATATTACTATTCAAGCAGGTAGAAGACATCAAAATACTAATCATTGTATTATTCCACTTTACTTTTATTAACATTTTATTCTTTAATTTTAAAGTCTTCAAATGTTACCCATAAAAACCAGCATTTTATTAAGAGTTCTTGTTTGAAGGCATTAGGCTTCACTTAACTTATATATGCAAACATTCACACTACTGTAACGATCCAGCATTAAAGGAAAACAAGCATTTTGCCTGAGGAACATTTATGTGCTTGCAGATGTGTACAAAACTAAACTCAATGTGCCTGTGTTTCTCCACAGAGACAGATGCAGCCTCCACTGGTAAGGCACTTAGAGTATAAACAGAGAAACTGATTTCAAAATGTTGAAACACACAGTATTGCTTCTTAGGCAGTTTCATTTCTTCTGGCCATATTTCAACTTTTCCAAAATACATCAAAGATATTTAAGTTATTAACATTTTTTTAAAATCAAATTAACTCGAGATTCCACGAAAAACATGGAATTCTGAATTCTGTCTGAAGTTAAATCACACATCTTGGATGTGTAATGTGACCTTGAAATCATGAGGCATCAATAATATACACCTTGTAGAAATAGAAATGAATACAGTCCTAGAAAATCCACCAAGTCAAACTTTTGAGGATGCAATAGAAGAACAATCTTTTCTCTGCCTACATGTATACTACTGTTAATACTTAAGACCACTTCGAAAGTGTGTTAATTGGGCATGCAAAGTCATTTTTACTCAATCCAGTGGTTCTTGGAAGACATTCACGGTCAAATAAGATACAGTAGTTTAAATGCAGACAACCAGTTCTATTTCAGGCATCCTAAGGTAACATCCCTCTCTTCCTCAGTCTCCAGGTTTTGCTTGGAAGTACAGCAGCCCTAGACAAATCTGCACCTTCATCTCACCTACCAGCCAGTTCTAAGTGCCTAGTGCACCCTAAGGGAACTAGAACTCCCAGCTAGTGAACGAGGGGAACATCTTAAACAAAAAGCCTCTCCACAACGTTCATACAGCTGATGCCTGCCTTCAGCTCTGAAAACGGAGTCCCTCCTTGAAGTTAGGCACCCACAACTTTTTGTCACTTCGAAAGAATGTTACTTAAAAAAAAGTTAGTAATTTCAGTATTATTCTCACTTATTCTTTAAGCTATTTGGTTTCGATTTCACACAGCCAGGCTTTCTTCCTTGCTTGGTGCTTCTGTCATTTAGTTTATTCTCTTCCATTAAGTGATTGACTGTTTTCCCCTGAAGTACATTCTGCTGTCTCCTCTCAATCCCTCAACTACCTTTATACTTATAAAAAGTTATGCATAATAGACCATTATCAGTGAGCAAGTATACCTGATTAATTCCACATACAAACAAAATACACAACACCTTTTAAACGTACAGATTCAAAGCATAATTGCCGCTTACAGTCATCAAAGCACATGTATATTGTAAAGCTGGCTTTCTTATTAATGCAAAACAATGACAAATAAATATTTTTTTTAAAGGCTAAACATTACAGGAACTGTGAAAATCAGTACTGATTTTAAGGAAAATGACTATTAACTCTCACTTTCAATCTTCTTCCTGACCTTTAATGCAAATCTGAAGATGTTTGTTCATTTCCATAAACATTTGTACTGAAAATTATTAGGTCTTGAAACCATAATGTTATTCTTTGTGGTCAAAAGAGTAGATTACCATGAACATTAGTTCCCCCTGCATTAAAAAAAAAAAAAAAAAAAAACAACAAACTACTGTTCGCTTTTTTGCTTTTTATAATCCTAAAAATTTCATAAAAGCTATCTCATTAGCTAGTAGCTAAACAGTGATTTATTTCCTGTTCTATTCCATAAATTATGTCCAGCCACAGAGAACAGAAAAAAGTGATCTGACAGCTAGTTTACCAAATAGATCAAACACATTTTATACAATTATCTACAACAAGAAAATAATTACTGCTATTATAAATCAACTAGACCTTTGAGTAGTAGATGCAAACCTTCCTCTGAAAAATTAGTGCTTCACATAAGAAAAATTTTGTAAAAGGATACAATATTTCATGTGGACTTGCAGCTACATCATTCTAGCAGAATACTGTTCCATGTTTTACAATTACCAGATTTTAAAAAATTTAACCTGGAGTATTACAGTAAATATCGAATAAAACGATCTAAAATCTGTAGCATTCACACAAAATACATTTATCCTTGCTTTCCAATACAAATAAAAGACGGACTAAGCTCCCTCCCTGTTCACCACGTTTGTCACTTATGGAAATTAATGTACTGGGAGAGGGCAGCAGATGTTGGTCCCAATATTAAAAAAAACTTCATTCTGGGTAGATTTTGAAGCACTAATAATTCCAGATAAGGAAAAACTTTAACAGATTTCTAACAGTGGCATTGAGACCACAGGTCCCTCATATGCCACACCCTTATTTAATAAAGATTATCTTGCTCTTACTATCACCTACAAGTCAGAGAAATCTGAGCCACTACCTGTTTTACTGGGGTGAAACCAGTGTAGCACTGCCAGTTGCCACTCAGCAACTCAACAAAACATCTTAATACACAGATTTGTGTAAACCTCAACACCGCCTCAAAAACTGCAAATATCAAATTAGCTGGTCATTTTAGATCCTACTTGAAAGGATAAAGTTCTGAAAGAGTTATCAAATAATCAAAAGCCTGTGGTTCTGTTGTAAAATACACTAAAGTTTAAAATTTTTTTAACTTAAGTCAGTCTTCACAATCACTGAATAAACTAGGTGAAGACCTAATGAATTTAAACATCTCAACAGACTGGGAGCAGCACAGGAGAGATCCGCAAGAGGTAACAACCATCAAGGGTCATCAAGGGCTGTTAACAAATCATCAACACAAGACAATACCCTGAGCAGACTGTGAGCCACCTATTCCAGGAAAGGACTGATAAGAAAATCGAAAAATGAAAATCTAATCAACATCAGAAGTAAGGAATTCAGATCAAATTAGAAACGGAATACTGGGGGTTGCGCAACTGTAGACCAATGAACTTTGAAACAATGTATCTCTATGGGGTTTTGACTGTATAAAGTTTGGGGGAAAATTCGGTTAAAACATGTGTCACACCCAGGCTATGTGGGGATGAAATGATTTCCGTGGCACATCCTGGCCAGCACACCATCCTGGCCAGAAATAAAGTAATGCCTTGATTCTCTTAACACTAAAAATGTTGTTGGAGAGTTTTTATTTTTCCCGCAGTTTTCGGTGACAGTTCTGTGATATCTCTGAAGTAGTTAGCTGACTTTTTTAAGAAAGGAAGGATAAACAGATCTTGTCTTAAAAGTAAGAAGCAAGTTATTTTGATTAATTGGCAAATTATTTCTGGATCATTGTATGAAGATTTCTACTAGAAAGTGAATATACCTCACATTGTATTAAGGAAACCTCTACATTACTTTATTTGAGAAACGTTTTCTGTCACTGGTATCACTTGTGGAGATCTTAGGGCGGCCTCTGAATCTTCATAGCACAAATTTTAAGTTTAGTTAGTGTGATTTGTTCCAGATGAAGCATTTGATTCAAGCAGTCTGAAATACTGAGATCAGTGACAATAACGTACTTAAAATTGCACAGTGTGCTGACCTCCCTTTTTGTTACCATTTCTCAACAGCAGCACAGGAATATGGGAAGCTATAGATAAGCATTCATTCCATCTTCTGAAACAAGGATGTTGCTGACATCATGACTTCAAATCTTATCCAACTGTGGAAGTTACCATTCTCTGCTACTCTAAGAAGTACCTAAAACAAAAACAAACAAACCAATAAAACCACTCTCTTTTAAGGAAACCAGTTTTCCCCTTCCCTTTCATCCAACAGCCAGAAGATGAAAATGCAGGATATATTATTTGAGAGGACTGCCCAACATATGTGACTGAATTGCCAAAGCATGCACCAGGGACACTTATGCAATTGTAAATAAAACAGTGTGCCCTGGGGGAACAGTTTGCCTGCAGGCTAGGCAATAA
>VYZT01029831.1:69861-86686 GCA_013400735.1 Pomatostomus ruficeps | reverse complement strand
TGGCAAGTAGGGAAGCTACAGGGCAGCTAAGACTGACAGTGTTCTTGACAGCTTCAGAAAGCAGAACCACAGTCAAGCATCAAAAGGTGACTGAGTAAGGATATTTTCTCAGGGACTCTGAGGGAAAAATATCAATATGGAAAATGCAGATTGTCTCAAGCTGGGCAACCACTGAGAGGGAAGAATGAACAGAGTTTGAAAGAAGGACTAAGGAAAAGCCAACACACTTGAATGACATGTGAGGCAAGCAGTAATTTGTTTTCCAGCCTTATATCTGACTCTCTTCCACCCTGAGGTTTTACGGCGTTTATCTGGTCAGATTTGTTGTATTTGTTTTAATAAAGCCTTTAGATTCAGGGATTGAAAAGTTCAGTCTCTATGCTTGATATAAAAATGGAGATGTGGATGCATATAGGAAGTAATTCCAACTAAATGCACTGTCTGATTCAGGGTTCTAAGTTGTATTTCTGAAGAAAAAAAAAATCCATCATTTTTTAAAAAGCCTTGTAGTTGAAGATTTAAAATTACATTTTCAAGAGCCAATGTGGTTTATCTTAAAAATGCCAAATGAAGGTAAAGGATTTCTTTGCTTTATACATATTTAAGAACTCACAGGTAGTATTTCTAAGCATCACTACCGTATGTACCTGTGCTAACAGCTGTACCACTAAATAAAAAGCTGTCAGAATTTGCAGATTCAGAACTTCAGCTGAAAGGGATTTGCCACAGCAGATGTATCTAAGCACATCTTTTTATGTTCAAGTACTTTTCATACCGACATCTCATCAAGCCAAAAATGCCTTTTCATTATGGAAAGGATTAAAAGGTGCATATACATGCAGCTCACAGAAACTTCATAAAAAGTTTACTGTACTCCATGATGATTATTTTGATTCAATGGATTTATAATCCATCTATTGCAATGCAAGTGTCTGCATGAATCTGAGTTTGAGTGCTATATGGGCAATTATGACCAAGAAACTCGAAGCTGATGTGACAAACCAAGTGCCTATAAAGGGATGAAAAAATTGGGGCATGCAGAAACTTCTTGTCTCCTTCCCTCAAGAGTTTGCATTTTATTCTGGAAAGTTACAAGGATTTCACTTCTATCATTTATAAACTGTTTCTCTATCAATGATTCTCAAAATGAGCACTGTACTACAATGAGTCCCTTAATGTACAAGTTTTGGATAGCCAACTGCTAAGAGTTCAAGGATTTGAGTTATTTTCAAAACCAGGAAAATTATACTAGGCTCACCTATTGTGAGTTTTAAAAGCTGGGAAGAGCAGTTCCAACAGTCTCCATTCCACTTCACGGCTGAGCTACCAACAACAAAAGAGTTAAAGTTACAGCAGCAGGACAAACAACACTCAGCTCAGATACGAAACTTTTTTTTTTTTACAACCAGCCTAAGCTCCACACTGAAAAGCCCCAATGAGACCCCTGGCTTACTATCACTGCTGCACAAGCAGAGACAAAACTAGTTAGTTTACAGCATGAATTTCTGCACAACTTTCAGTTACATCTTTGCAACAGTATCTTAGAGCATAAACAGTGATTGAGAGCATTTTACTGTTGGAGAAGAGCTTAAGCCATTAATCAGTTCTGAATAAAGTGGTGAAAAAAGGCTAAGCCTGCTCTAATAGTTTTTCAGTAACAAGGTACTGTTGCTGAATTTCTCATTTAAGAGATTCTTCTCACAATAGCATTTCAGATCTAGAAGACTAATCTTAAGTGTTGCAAAAAATAGTGTATCATAAGATCCAAGAATATTTTTTTTGTTCTTCATTTGGAATATTTTTCTAAGATTATGACCAGAAAAAGGTTTGAGAGCAGAAAAAACACACAAAGATATATATGGTTAGGATTTTTATCTGAAGTAGACTACAACGACTCAACTTCCCTTGCAGACATGTTTTTGATCCCTTTCCAGATCCTACAACATAATTGAGGCATGATTTTCTATTGCAAAAGCCACATGGGCCTCCCACTGTGCTGTACTAGGCACCTACCTGCTAATTCTACTTCCTGTAATAGTTTCTCCTGATTTTCCCATTGGAGATGCTAAGCTTATTGTTAAGTAGTAGGAGTCTTTAAAAATTACTTTCAAATTGTTCAAATACCAAGTTTTAAGCAGAGGGTCGCATCTACATTTACTAATTTGGTTGCTTAATTTCCGAGCTCCTTTTAATACCATCGAGTTCTGGAAACTGGCACCTTTAAATACCATCTGGTTGATGTCCTTTTTTTTTTTTCTTTAAGCTTGTTCCATAATTGCTTCTATCAACACTTCAATTTGACAAGAGATCCTTTGATACATCCTCCATAACGAAAGGTTCCTGTTCAGAACTTCTTCAAGCTCAAAAATGAACTCCGATACAAGAGGTAAGACAACAGCTTCTTTTTTGATAGAGCTTTATTTCCAAAGGATAGAGAGATCATCTATTAGCCCTTTGCATTCTCCAGTGGGCTTCTTGTTCACAGTGTGTTTCAAAAAGATTAATTTTACACCTCCTGCAAATTGTTCCTCAAACATCTTTTTTAGCTGAGTGTATGCATTCTTACCTTATACTGCCGGAATTTATGAACCTTTGTATTTCACTCTTGAAGACAAAACTTAATTTTTAAAAAATGGTGAAAACTGCTTTGTGTAACCACCTCTTACCCTGCTGTTTAACTATGACACACCAGTTTCTTTTTGGACTCGCTATCTTTGACAGGTGCATGCATTTCCTCCAACACTCCCACATGGCATCTTCAAGTAGTTCCCATGCCACTTACAAGGATTTTAATTTTATAAATTGTCTTTAATATGCTTTTTAATTTTAAGCCATTTTCTTTAAAAAACAAAATCTCCAAAGCAGGGGATTGCAGAAATGGAGGTAGATGTAAATACATTTTACAGAATGACAGTATCACTTCGAAGCAGATCCTGCACAGAATGGTCAGAAGCACGTACAAATCTGCTTCTCCCTCTTCTGGTTTGCAGACTAACTGCTCCACAAAATACTCAGTAACTGTGTACAGCAATTTAGTCTCCACATCAATCATTGCCGCAGCCACTGCCGTGCAGGCACCAGGCTGACCAGGGAGCAATACAACAAGGAGGTTAGAAGAGAATGAAGGGGCTCCAAAGAGAAAGAAGTCAGCTCGTGTGCATTCACTCCCCACATTTCTCACAGGGCTCCAGGACTTGGAATAACATGTTTATGCTGTTTCTCTTAATTTCTAACCCACGATTGTATAGAAAAGAAATAAGAATTCAGATAGAGGATGTGAATTCAAGAAGTAGAAGGCAAACAAATCTCTATTAAAAGATAACGAGAAAACATAAGCTAACTGCTTAAAATTAGCTCTCAAAAATTTAAAACTAAAATTTGACTACTGAGATTGAAAAAGCCACTGCAGAGCCAACACACCTGCAGAAAATTGGCTTGAGAGAGCTGTGTGCATTCCTGTGTCTTGTTGCAAACAGATGTTCTATTTGGATTTCCTTGTATATTGCTTCTCTCATGAAATCCCTTTTTTCCTCTATTTAACCCAGGGGTATCTCCCACTCTGCTTGTACCTAAGTTCTCCCCTTTACTTCATACATTTCTAGTCCCATCAAACCATCACCTTTTCTCCCCAGGTTACAGAAGCATTAGTATCTTCCTCCTTTGCCTCCGTGGCAGGGGGACAAACCCAGGACCTGCCTGCCTTCCTTCACCTACTGGGAAAGACTCCCCTGCTCCTGCCTCAAGATAAAACTGGTGTCTCACACTGCAGAGCTGGGTTTCAGTACTGTCATCAGACAGTTAATGGTAAAACACGGTATTTTTCTGCCAACGCTGTCAATGCTAATCTTAAGCACCTTCTTCTCCAAGTCATTGCAAAAGTAAAAGACTGAAGCATGTGCTATTGAGACAACTTGCAATTATTTAATACTTTATCCTAGGACATTCTGAACTCAAATCAAAGGGAAGCCATTATAAAAGCCCTCTGAGCAGCAGCTTAAGGGAAAAGACAGAAACACAAGGTTACACAAAAATGCATATTTTCCGTCCCCTGTCTTTTCAGGTAGGGGGAAAAGAACAGTTATTTTTCTTTATCTGTTTCTGTGTACTGCTAGGAACAGAGAGAACAATAAAACAAAGAATTTAGGATAGATCAAACTCGTTGGTTCTGGTAGCTCTTGCAAAGCCAAACAGCTAAAAGCCCCTTTGAACTTCAACAAGGCAGACAAGCTCACGAGCTGAATCAAGCCTGCAGCTTGCCAAACATGCTGAGCAGAGAGGAGCACTACTCCAACCAGCTCATTCTGTACGCAATGCAAGCAGCTATAATGCAAAGGGGATGTGAGTCACACAAGAAAAACATATAAAACAAAGGTAAAAGAGCTGCCAAGATAGAAAGGACAGCAGTGTGGGAGAGTGGGCAACATCAGGCTGCCAAGAAGGTAAGTCAGAAGTGTAGAATGTAACCTGAATAATACAAGAAATAGTAGGTATCTTTACAGAAAAAGAGATAAAAATAAAAAAGTTATTGTGAAAAAGAAATCTTTCATTTTCTACATGTCCTTTTAAGCTCTTCTGTTATCCATATATACAGAACAAAGTGAAAATCCTCTAGGCATATAGTAATAAATTTACCTTCTGAAAGGAAGGTATATTGTAATTTGGTTTAAAATATCAATGCAACTCCAACAGCCTTCTTGCTATGAAGACTTCCCAAGTCACTTTTTTTTGTACTTTGTTTGGGTTTATGTTTAATATTTTCAGTGAAACTACCTGATAATGGTCTGGAATACAAGTAGCAGAGCATGAAACAAGAATGATAAACTCCTAGCATCCCCACTGCTCTCCTAATCAAAGCCACAGTTCTATGTGGCCACACTTAGGCTTCCCAGTCAACCTGTAAGTCAGATGCAGTCCATCAGTTTTCCTATTACTCTATTGCAAGGCCCAGCAGCCATTTAGATGGCTGGTACTGACCCATATCACAGTGGGATTCTTTATCCCATTGTCAGGTATCTGGCAATTTAATCAAAATGAAAAGAGGTATAGCCTGATAAAAAATAATCTGCACAAGTCAGAGGCAGCAAAACTCAACATATATTTACATGGTCCTGGAGAGCAAAACAAAGATTTTGCTGAAGAAAGAAATGTGTTAGAGAGGGCCTGGGCTGTTTAGGAAAAGTAATTTCAGTTACTCCTTCTGTTTAAGCAACTAAATTCTCTGTTTGGGGGAAATAATTTCAACGGGTGTTTTCAGGCTTTAAAAGCTTGACCAAAAGGCATGACCACTTTAACGCAGTTGAGCTGAAGCTTGTGACACAAGTAAGTCTTGAAAACAGGGACTTTAAACCTTCACTTCATAGAAACAAAATGTTAAGCAGTAAAAAAGACAAATATGCACACACAAACTAATTGAGATCACATCTTCTGAATTTTTTTCTGCTTGGCACTGTAAAGCTTTCATAATCCACTTTAAATAAATGTAAAGTTCCTTGCCTGTATATTTGCTGCTTTTTTTCTGGGCTCTGTATTTGCCTACAGAAGCTTTGAAACTTACACAATAAAGTCTTACATATATGGAAAGTTCAATCCACTACCTCAGGGGAAAAAAGGCAAAACAGCTACATTCTTTCATTACAAACTCTGGGAAATTATTTCATGTTAATATGTAAGAAAGTTTTACACTATCATTTTACTGAGAACAGTTTAATAACATAAGCACTGTAGATGGAAGTTAGAGCTCTGAAGAACACCATCTGCAATATAAATATGGAAACTATAAAAATGTTTGCTTTCCAGATAAAAATAATTCGAATAGAAATGGTTGATTCAACATACACTGAAATTTAAAAAAAAGGTAAAAAGACCAATATGTGACTGCATCTTATTTATTGAACTGCTACTCAAGTTCTATTTTACCTACTAAACTCAATTTAATAAGAAAAAGTGTACCCTCCCTGGCACCAGAGAAACATACCCTCCCATTCTTACAAGAAATGTACAAAAGAACATATTTTTTGTAATACATGCTCAAGGCCAACTTTACACTGGATGTCACAGAAGCATCACAGCCCATTTAAAAAGTTATTGCTGTAATAAGTTGTTTCTTTCAACAAACTAATGTAATATTCACAGTGAAAAACAACCATTGCATATATCCTTCATTTATTTAATAATTATAGCTTCTGAGCCTGTTCCAGGAATTCTCAAATTGAGGAACAAGGAGCCGTTAAAATATATACTGCAACATCAGAAGATGTTGCAGCATCTCCATTGTAATCCTTCTTCCCAATTTCTGTAAATAAAAAACAAATCTCATGCTTAGCTTCAAGTAGGATTCAAGGAGCTACAGGCTGGTGAAGTTTCATCTCCATCCTTGGAAAGGTGATTGAGCAAACTTCCCTGGAGCAGTGGGTGTCATTCAAATTGACATCAGCAAGGATTTTGCCATGGTCTCCCACTGTGTTACTTGAGGCATGCTCATGAGACATGGGTACTGTACAAAATCCAGCTGGTGGCTGATAATTTGTGGTGCCACTCAAGAACTGGCAGTGATGCCAACGCTGTGTAAATCTCTCTGTTAATGACCTGGATGGTGGGACAGAGGCTGGTCTCAGCAGGTTCAGGGGTAACCCCACACTGGAGAAAGAGATCAACACTCCAGAGAGCAGTGCTTCTATTTCAAGCAACTTCAAGAGGCAAGAGAACTGTGTTGAAGAGAAACTCATGAAGATCAACCATGGTAAGTGATTTACTGTGAGGGTGGTGGGACAGAGAAGCTGTGGACACCTTAACTCTGAAAGCATTCATGGCCAGGTTGGATGGGACTTTGAACAACCTGTTCTAGTGGAAAGTGTCCCTGACCATGGCAGGTAGATTAGGGCTAGATGGTCTTTGATATTCCTTCCAACTCAAACCATTGTATGATTCCATGACTCTACATAAAACAAAAAACTTGCTCCTGAGGTGCAGTAACACACAGGACAGGCTGGGCATGCAGTGGCTAGGACAGCTCTGCAGAAATAGATCTGGGGCTCCTGGTGGGTACTGTTGAGTAACAGTCACCTTCGGAAGTGAAACAGGCTAAACAAATACCAAACTCTGTTGGCAGGAGCTACTAAGCAGGCTGGGGAAAGTGATTTCCCCTCACTCCACCTTTCAGCACTTGTAAGACAGCATCTGGATTGATGTGTCTGATTTTGAGCTCACCAATAAAAGACAGACCGTGGTACAGTGGGAACTGTAAGCAGAGGGCCACCAAGACGATCGAGGGGCTGGGACATACGACACATAAGGAGTGGCTGAGTGAGGCTTGTTCAGTCTGAGGACAAGGGAGCAACCAGGTACACCTCATTACTCTATTCAATTTTCATGTGGGAGCAGATAGAAAAGTCATAACCTGACTCTTTTGAGATGCACACAGTAATATCCAGGAAGATACAAACACAATTTGGAAAGCGGAACATTTCTGCTAGCTGAGAAGAAACGCTCTTCTCCCACAAAGGTGGCCAAACACTGGAAGAAGTTGCTCAGAGACCCTGTGGCACCACCATCCCTGGAGTTACTCAAAATATCCAAGCACAGCCTAGAACAACCTGCTCTAGTTAGACTGACTTTTAAGCAGGGGTTTGAGCTAAATGACTGTCAGAGGTCCCTTCCTACATAATTCTATAATAAATCCAAATGACTTGTAATAGAAAACAACATAAAATATTTCATTAAGGTATTCTCATCTGAACCTTGTTAAGTCAGCAACAGAAATCATATAGCTTTAGCCTGACAGAGACATTTCTGGCATGAAAACAAAGATTTTGCAGTTATAGAAGTTATTTATCACTCACATTGGAAACTTCTTGGAAAATAATGGTCCTACTCCTATCACTAAAAATTGAAGTCTAGTTAAAGGATGAAAACAACACTTACAACTCTGCTATTAGGGATTTACACTGTTGGAGCTGAGGATGCTTAATTTACTATTTAGCTCTCTTATTACAACACTTATTTAACTTGAGAAAACCTGTACCAGAAAAATAAAATACCTGTGTAGAATAGGAGCTCAAACTAACTAGTACTTGAAGTTTTTAATTACCTCTGTATCCTTCTCTTTCCAGCAAGTATAAAAGGAACATATGGAGAGCTTTAAACCCTAAACCATTTGTAATTGGGAAAAAAAACCCTTTCAAATCACATAATTTTGATCCTTCCTTGACCTCACAAGACTGCAGAGCTATTTCTGCTCCCTGCTCTCTTCCAGACTTCTTGACTCTTTCTTGAGGCTCACAGCTTCTACCTACACTGCTTCTCCTCTTTCTCTTCTTCCTCAGAGGAGTTCCTGAAGCAAACACCATCAGTTGCTATTCCACCTATCCCCACGTTCTCAGACAGAGCCTGTGTGCAAAGATACATGGAATTAAAGTCAAAAACTGTAAGTAGACACTTTTAAGTGTGAAAATACACAAACACTGAGATACAATGTATTTGCTACTTAAAAGCCAGCTCAAATCAAATGGAAATCTGTAAGTCAGCAAGTTCTTTACACTGATATTATTAGAATTTAGATGAGAATTTTTAAAAATGGTATTTTTTATTGGTGCTTTGTGAGGCACTTTATTTCACTCACCTCACTTTCAAGTTAATTTATTTGCAGCAAGTAACTGGTCTCAGAGATGTCAGCTCCTCCACATGCATCCTGAAGGGACCATTTCCTTCCAGTATCAAAGAGCACCATGTGGCAAGACTTCTCATCAATATCAAGTTACTTCACAGAACAGGAAATATACTCTCAAGTCAATTACAAATATCATTGTTTGTTCCATCCTTTGGAAACTGAAATTGCATCTGCTGACTGCTTTCCCCATGCCAAAATTATTCTTCATATGGTATTCAAAGTTTATCCACTACTATGCCAGTATGTTTGGCATCTTTATCAGTTTGTAAACACTCACAGCCACAGTCCACCCTGCATGACCCTGTCACTTTCACAACCGACATGTAACTGTATGAATGAAAAACTTCTAATGTGTCTGAAAACCACATTTATATCAACCATTTTCTAACAGATTACCAATTATTAAAGAAAAAAAAATGGGGGTTAAGACATTAAGTTTAAACACTCTTTTTCTCTAAGATGACTTTAAATTGTGGGCCACACTCCAGATCTCTGTAGAAGTATACATAAGACCACCTAAGTGTAAGCTTCATAGTAGAACCAAAATCCTAAGAGGTCCTATCCTGACAAGAACCCATTTTATACTTTTTCAGTCAATACCTATTGAGATCTCAAGCACTGATCATATAACAGACCATAAGTACTTCAAGAGTTACTGACTTTGCTACTCTAGCATTTCTTTAAAAGAAGATTCATGCCTTCTCGAACAAAATCCCAAAATACTTCTGTTAAGTTTTTCCTCTTAAAATAGTGGTTGTTTCAGGGCCAAATAATTGTAACCTAGTGGCTGTTCAAATTGGACTCTTTGTTCATGCAATTAGCCTCCTACACAGCATTTAAAACCTTGCTCAGCAATAACAGAACTTCTAAGGGGCTTCAAGTTACCTTCTGAGGCAACTAGGAACATTAAGACATCCAATGTAGTGTTAGAAATTTGGGTTATAAATACTTCCAGAAAACAGGCAGCAAGCTGAATGCAATACTAAAAAAATTAAAGAACACAGGCTTTCCCTTGCTCTCATTGGGTCTCATTCTGCACAAACAGCAGCAGAGTCTTTACATTATATATAAGCTCAATTCACTGCCCTGGCTTCACTAGACTCTGGGAGGAGATGCTTTACTCTTGCTGACTTAGAGGGTAAGACATCGAAAACGGCCAACACACCTGAAGGGAGAAATCATTCAGTTCAGCCAGATCTTTACACTTTCTATTCAGCTTCTCCGTGATCACCAGAGCTGAGCTGGCAGAGATTTTTTTCTTCTTCACAAAGAGTTCTCAAAAAAAACTCCATATGCAAGGTTACAATTTTATCCCTATTTCTGCCAATGGCTGGGTCTACAGATCTAATTTCTATCAGTGCAATGGCATTACACAGCAACTTTTCCCGCTCACAAAGTAACTTTTACATATCCTAATGCTGTGTAAGAATTTAAGCAATATCCTACTCAAGAGGATTGGAAATTATTCTAAATTAGGCAGCTGTTTAATACAAAATTAAAAAGTATCATAACATGAGAAAGTTAAAACAGCTGTTATGTCTTATAACACTGTACAGCCCTAGGGGATGCTCCTAACACTTCTACTCTTTTCTGCTCCTACAGGACTTCTCTGCCTGGCTCCTGCACAAAAAAGAACATGACTCCTTTATTTTACAGAAAACCTTCTTAGACAGAAAGAAATACTAGAAAAAGCCAAATTTGCTTGGATAAATCACTAAATTCTCTTCCAGACAACTAAAACTGTAGTTCAGGTGATCATTTTCATAACATGTACCTTCCTGGCTCAAAACTTACTTAGTTCCAGTTCTCCATAAATTACAAAGATAGATGAATAAGAACTATCTGTTCCCATTTGAAAGAGTGCTGACCACTCTTCTATCATTGCTGGCAATTAACAGTAAACAGGAATTCTAGTCATTTTTTGTAGGCAACCTGCAGAGATTTATAGCAGCAGCTTCAAAAGTCTGAAGACAAGACTTATCTTTGGGTGAAAGATTTTTCAGGGTTGTGACAACCTTGATGCAGAAAAGTTCTGGTACATCAATCATTTGTCTGCTATTCTGACAGTGGAAACCTTGCAGGTGACACATACAGTGCAAGAAGTACTTAAGGATAGTTGCTAGTTGTTGCCACAAGTTCTAGACAAGTTGTATTTAAACAAATAGAAGAAAAAATTAGCAGACAGCATTACTATCTCAATCAATTTGGATCAAATCAGCCTAATTTCCCTCTAAAAGACAGTAATTGACTTCAAATATGAACATTAGAAAGAAAATGCTTTTCAAAATAAAAAAAAGGATGACTTTAGGCAACATCTCCAATTAATCCCATAAGCCAAAAAAATCACAGTCTAGAAAAAAAAAGTTATGTGGCAAGGGCAGAACTCCCTGGAAAGCAATTCTGAGAGATATCAAACAAAATATTTATTACAAAGGGATTTCATTCTATTCAATGTTTGCATCAACAACACGGATGCTGAATACAAAACCATTTTTACTAAATGTGCCAATGATGAAAAGCTAGGAAGGATAAAAAACTTAAATCAATTTTGCAAATGAAAGAAATTTACAGAAGAAGAATGAAACCCACAGGAGATGAGCACAAAGCTCCTACCAAAATACAATGGAAAATATAAGTAATAGTCTTTAAGAAAATTAATAATGTCTAAATCCCAAGCTGACAGTCAAAGTCAGGCAACTGCAAAATGGTAAATATCACTGAAGTGTACAACCACAAGCACACTTTCAGAATAAGCCAAGTAATCTTTTCTGTCCATTTTGTACTACACTTAAGAGACAAAGTACTGTACTCCCACTGAAACAGCACTTTTCAAGAAAACAACTGACATAAACCCAAAGAATAGGCCATTCTTTGTGTTCCTCCAATAAAGACAGAGTGAATTGGATTTGGTTACTATTTAAGCAGGAAAGGTTGGAAGAGAGCTTCCTAAGAACCAAAGTACCCAGAAGGCTATTGCAGAGAAAACGGGATCGATTTGTTCTCAGGTTCTCAAAAGACAGGAGATGCAATGGGCTTAAAATTGAAGTTAACAAGATTCACACTAAGCACTTGGGGAAGACAAACACCACTTTTCAATTTTAAGGACAATGAAACCCTTGAGCAGATTACACTGGAGACAGTTAAGGAAGCAAAAAAATCCACAGTCAGTAGCAGGACCACAGGAAATTGTTTAGTCCTTGTTGTTCCTTACATTTATTAAAAAGACTATATAGAGTTTACTGGCTCCAACACTCATTTCAGTAGAAGATACTAAGGTACAATAGAGAATTTGCGCTTTTTTCTTTTTTCAGTTTAAACATTTCTGACTTTTTATTCTCTTCTCCCCACTATCTTCAGCTTAGTCTCATTTTTCAATTAACACGCCTACATTTTTGTGATGATCAGTTACCACGGCTGCAAAGATCAGAGTCTGTCTTATGTTATGTTATTGCTAGAGCCTAAAAAACACTCAACAGCCAAATAAAGGAATGCATAAGAAGGAAAAGGAACCCTACTAATATTTTCTATTCAACTCTCCCCATTTCAGGTCTCAGGTTTACTGCTGATTTACACTTCCATAGAAAAACGTAGCATGTGGTAAGTTAAACAGGACAAGGAAATATAACAAAAAAAGAGTATAATGGAAGCAAATTAATGAAAATCAATACTTTTGAAGACCAAACTGCATTGACAATAAAGCTTATGGGGTTTAAACAACTCGAGTGATTTCACTGTTTCATATTAGAAAATTAGACATTTTCAATACCGTGTTCTTTCAAGTGTGTCGTTTAAAAGACTGCCTTCCTAGTTTAATCAAACTTCAAATAAACAATAATGAATAATTATTAATTATATTGCAGGCACCATCAGCAAGGGATAACATGTGCCTTAATCAGGACTTCCCAGGTTCTCTCAACCCCTCCTCCACAGAGCAGAGTGGCAAAGCAAGCCCTACCTCACACACCAAAGGATCACCTGGTAACCTAACAGAGGCAGACAATCGGTTTGGACAACGTCTCTGCAATATTAGATGTGGGACTCATCTTCTCTAGTTTTAGACACAAAGACCTAATTCACAATTCTGGTCTTCCCTTGTTATCAGTGAATGGAAGAATGGGCCATCCAGAAGACAATTCAGCAGGTCTCAGACATGTCTGAGACCCTTCAAAGGGCTGCCTGTGTTATTCTGTTTCTCCCCACTGTCTACAGAGGCAGCCTAATGTCACTCAGCCTTAACACCAACTCTTCCCTGGCATCACAGGTTAAACATCTTACAACATTTCTCTTCCCATTCTTTCCTCAAGCAGTGTTGGCTAAGATTCCACAGTCTCAGCTTCTTGGCACCTCTGAAGGAAAGCCAGATTCTGGAAGTGCAGCTGAACACAAGCATCACCAACTTCAATGCTTCCAGAGAGGGCAATGCAAAAACATAAAAGACTGTTTCTTTCAAAAAAAAACACCCTAAAATTTTTTTTTTAAAAAGGCACTATCCAGATAGCAATTCTTTGTAAAAGTGAAAGCTACACATTCGTATGAAAAACTAATAGCCTGGCTCTGTAAGCATTTAAATAGGCATTTTAGCAGAAAATCTCACATCCTGAAAATGAAAACATACGCAAATGTTTGAAGAATGAAGTCTACAGTTTTTGTCTTGGTTCGGTTGTTTTTTAAAGTAATGTCATTCAAAATAATTACTTTGCTTTCTAACAACAGATAGTTCGACAACTTCACAGTAGCATCCAATATGTTAATAACAAAAACTTTCCATATTGAAGTACCTAAGCTGAAACAAGGTACTATTAAGTCACACAGAGGTAAAAGTCCACGCTGGCACTTAGGCTTCAAGAAGTTCAGATTTCTGGAGCACAGCATCAGTTCTTGCCCCATGTTCCTTCTTGGGTCCTGAGACTTCAAAACTCCAACATTAGAAAGAGGAAAAACTAAGACAAATTCTCTTCAAAACCCTAATGTAATTTAGACACACTATCCGTGAAAGATGATGACCCAGGCCGAGGAGAGGTTGTGCTTCACAGGTCTTCTAGGACCTTTAGCACAATCCTCTACTCCCTCCTCCCCCTACCAGCTAGCCCCTTCCCCCATGAATTCTAACTATGGTTTCTTCACAAAATGTTCTGAAGACCTATGTTAAAAGGTAGGACTTACTCTTATACTATTACTAGCCCTCTAATAAACAAATCTTCAGAATGTGAAGATATACATCATAAATCCTTTATTCCCTCCATGTAGTAAAAGATAGATCACATATCCAGGGATCTGAAAGAAGAGATTGTATTAACACCTGCTGTGTGGAGAAACAAACAAACAAAAATCTGAAATACACTTAGTATCTTCACTGCATCAAATACATGGCACAGGATATCAAACACCTTGGTACCAAATTCATAATAGAGTTTGTCCTGCTGGCCACAAAGAAAATCCATTGTCAGATATTTAACCAATTTAGCCTTATTTTCTGACACTATAGCTGAAAGGCAGAAGAGAAAAGCTGAGCTATTCAAGGAAGACTAGTACTTCAAATACATTCAGAAACTTTAAAGAAAGACTTAAAAATATTCAGTACACTTTGTTAGACTCATATGCTAGTTTCTTGCCTATCTTAGGCATACAGTCTCCTCAATTCTCCACTCAGACATTAATAAAAATACTTAGATGCATGCCTCTAATAGTACAGCAAAATAGTTTGGGCTTGATTCCAATCTCACCAGGAGCAGAGACAGTCACAGCAGAGTTAATCCATACTTCAGGGTTATTTAATTCCTTCTACAGCTCCTTGAGAAGCGAAAGTCAAGATACATGATTATAATGACAAAACAAAGGGATAAATGTAAAAGGGTCTCCAAGCACAGGGTATCATACAAGAATGAACAAGTATTAAAATAATAAATAAATTTTTATTCACAGCGCTTTCCTCATTTATGTAAAGACAAATCAAGAAGTGCAATGTTACACTAGCCAAATCATTCACTAATTAAACAAAAAGCAGCAACCAAAAAAAATCAGAACACAGTATTCACCTATGATGGCAAAGTATCACTACATGTCTTTCTTCAATCGAAGTAATTACTAACTATGCACTGAATAACCACAATGACTGGCCATGTAGTTCAACTTGAAGTTCTAAATTTACCTAATACAATAATGGTTTCATGTAATAGTACTGAAGCCACTACTCTGATTTTATTGCCCGTTTGTAACCTTTGCAACTGAATTTAGCACTCAGTTGTTTACCCACTAATATTCTTCATGAGAGAGAAAAAGTAGACTTCACCAGCAGATTATGTATTTTCAGACATTTTTACAGGTATTACTCTTCCTCCTCCTCTTCCTTTTACATTACAAGTTTCTTGAATAGTCCTTAAAGCTCTACAGCTACCACCAAGTTATTTTGTCCTTGAAGACATTCACAGCATTTCTCTTACATCAGCAAATACATACACTTCATCCTCAGCTAATTTTTCTTCATAGATTGTATGAATTACCTTAACAGTATTCTGCAAGTACAGTCCAAGTCCACAACCATCCAAAATAAATTAAAATTATCCTGACTGGAGTCTTTCCAAATGCAACTAGCTTTGCTGTATGGGAGGGCCTTTGATATTCACATCAAATAACCGTCAAATTGTTCAACAACAACAATAATCAACTCTATAGTCTTGATTAATAAACCCTGTGAAAATGTGTCCATGAATGTCATGGACTGTATATATTTTTAAGTGACAAGACACAAACCACAATGTGTCAGTGATTCTGCTGAAAATTTAAAAATTGTGTACTTATGAAATCAAGCAAGATGGATACTAAAATGAAAGAACGTAAGGTATCTGTTGAACTATAAACTTTTAAAAACGGTATTCTTCCTATGTTTTCCTTATTATTTTACAGATGTTGAAGTTACAATTATTAAATGCAGAGGTTTAAGAGTGAATTCAGTTCCTAACTCCTTAATACACACGTTCAAAATCTATCAAACAAATAAAGACAGGCTCTAATGCTAGCCTGAATAATCTGATTGAACGGTAAACAAATCAGAACAAAGCCCAAAACTTACTGAATCACCTAGAGGTATCTCTTATCAAGAGAGATCACCCGTCTGACAGTTCTTCCATGTTCAGAACAGACAAGACCTTTCACAAGACCCAACAAAACCGCACTGTAACATGCAGAGAGGCAGCATGCACACAAAATTCCCCTTTCCTCTGTCATCACATCAACAAAGGGACATTTACAGTGCGATTTTTGCCAGTACTGTGCTCCCTGCACAGAGCCTGGCACGCATGGTCTCCTGACTTCCACCTTGCACGGAGAGCGAGCGGTCAGCACAGCACGGGAAGCAGAGAACCTGCCTATCTGCCAACAAGAAACACGGGTGCGAGAGAGTTTAAGGGCTAATGGACACTTCGAACTCCGCTAGTTACAACATTCGGCTGCTGCAACGATCCATCAGATTCTGCAGAGGCACTCTTCTTACAGCAGAAGAGTGTAGTGATTTGTTAAGAACAAGTTGCTAAAGGACAAATGGATACGAGAAACTTGGGGGAACGCGAGCGGAGTTTCTTTCGCGCTAACCTCTACAAAAGGCAGCTGCATGCGCGCTGCGTGGAATCAGCACAAATCTGAGGTGAAACGAAAGCATCACAGGTAACACACCCGGGAGGGCAAGAGCCCAAAGGAGAACCTGCCCTGGAACACAAGCCTTGCCCCGCCGCTTGTTTCATACTGAGGACAGCAGCGGACAATTCTCGCCCAGGTGCCACGGAGCGGAACCCGCTGCCAGGGCGCCTTCGCACGGCGCAGGGAAAGGCGCAATCTGATTTGGAGCATCTGGGAAGCAGCACTGACCTGAGGGTGCGGTTGCCGGCGCAGCCGCGGCGCTCCATGGCGGCGGGCACGCAGCTGGTGAGCTCGGTCCAGTCGGCGTGCAGCCCGCAGCTCCAGCCGGTGGAGAAGCGGGAGAAGAGCCAGGTGTCCTTGTCGCCGCCCGGGCGGTGGCAGGCGCACTTCTTCTGCCCGGCCCGGCAGTAGCAGGGCTGCTCCAGATGGATGTTGCGCACCAGGTGCCGCCCGAAGGTGGTGCCGCCCGTCTTCTGGATGTGCAGGAAGACGATCACGTCGCGGCCCCGCATGTCGAACCGCACCCGC
>VYZT01029831.1:52936-69324 GCA_013400735.1 Pomatostomus ruficeps | reverse complement strand
CCGGCGGGGGCGGGGGAGCCGCCCCGCGCTCCCCTCCAGGTATCGCACCGGGCCCGGCCGCGCGCGGGGCGGGGCGCGGGCGGGAGCAGCCAATGGTGCTGCGGGGGCGGGGCGCCGGGCAGCCAATGGGACGGGCCGAGGCGCAGCCAGGTGAGCGGGGTCCGTCACACTCCTCATTTCCCGACGTTTTCCCGCAGGGAACGGGTGTCCGCTACCGGCTGCCGTTTCACGCCCGTGATTATAACCCCGAGCGTTTCATACAAGGAGGTCGGACAACACCGACCACCCCGCAGAGTAACTAACCAACTGTAGATTAACGCGTCCGCGGCGCTGCTGGTTCTTGCGGCTTCAAAGCACAAAGTCCCAAACGATGAACCCACTTTGCAAAAAACTTTTACCTCCCCGACGCAATAACATCGGTTCCCCAGCAGCTGCTCCATTAAAATTTAAAAAGGTTACTTTTCAATCCCTCTCATGTATTTACAACAATCCACATCTGAAACTGTGTTGTTTTCCCTATTGAAAATTATACTTTTCTTAATAGACATTCAAATCTTTATCCGGCAGATCACATTTAGCTGAGTTTTGCCGAAAAAAAAAGCAACACTGTTTTGCCTGCAGTGTGTTCTCCATAATGTTCAAAGTCTATTACAAACACTTCATATCCAAGACCAAGGCTCTTACAGCTCCTGGATTACAATATATTAACATGCAAAGCATTTTGTGTTAGAACTGATTGCACATGTCACTTATTTAATTACAGAATGCCTTTATTTACTGAGGGATTAATTAGATATCTGATAGTGCTAAAGGAACTTTTTTGCTCAACTCTAAAGACAGCTTCACCTCTGCAAGGCTGCTAACAGAAGAGCAGTGCCTTCCCATGGGACCACTTAACTTTAGAACTTATAAAAATAGACCAATGTATTTTAAATTGAAGATTTTTATATAGAAAATAAGTACTTGGAATTTTTGGGGTAGAGTATCTGCTCCCATTAAATCTGGCCAGAAATCATAGAAATTACCAGAAAATTGTCCAAAGAGAAGGAGCTAAAACTGTAAACGTTGTGAGGTGTCCACAAGAACAACAGCCTACACCACCCACCTCAAACACCTACCACGCATGCATGCACACTCCCAGCGTCCCATAGTGGTGTTATGGTATTACACCGGTAAAAGTCTGAGAGCGGCAAATTCTTGAGTCTTGCCAAAAAGAAAAAGAGTTGATGCACTTCTACCTTCAGTGAAAATTTTTAAGGAAAATGCAATGGGTTGCCTGATGAAATTCATCCTTGTACTGCCATGCACCACAGCACTGGAAGTCCTTTCATCCTTTAGAAGAAGACTTCAAAGTCTCATGTCAAACAAACCTACTTAGTCTTCTTCCTCTAACGACAAGAGGTGTGCACTCACTGACTCTTACCACAGTAGAAAACAGCATTTTTGCCTTGAAAAATAATGGTGTTCTTTGCCAGCACGAGCAGCAAAGCACCCATCTTCTCTCTAGGGAAACCAGACTCTCTTCTCTGCTTTGGCCACCACCGTGCTCACCTGCTTTCAGATTCCTTGCATCTCAGAGTGTGGACTTAGTGAGGTTGCCTTTTAACCTCTCTCTTTTACTAGGTGACACAAAGCCTGTCCCAGAGAAATTTAAATATTTATATGTGTAAGATACAGAAGCGTTTTGTTCTCCTCTCAGCCTATTCACTACTTGACAAGCAATATGGCTAAATTCATTTGAAATAAAAGTGCTGCTAAAGGATTTAGACTCAAGTATCTCTTATGATGCTTTTAGTATGATACAGAAATGTTATTATAATTTAAGATTTTCTCATTAAATACCGGATTTTTAACATGGTACCTTCACCTCCGTGGAAAGGACCTCAAAACTGAAGTTGCTAAACAGAGAAACCCTCAATTTCAGTAGAATTTTAAATTCTTATTTATTTAAACTTACTCAAGACAGTTACTGATTCAGAAAGACTGTTAAAAAAACTTAATGGAATGGATGTACAAGAGAAGTAAAAATATTTATAATGAGGTTTAGCTGAAAAACTTGACTTTTAAAAGGTTCTCCTTTTTCTGAAACTAGAAGTTACTGGCAGTGCCACATGAATCAATGTGTTTATGCAGCTTTCAAAGGCAGGCTTTTACTTACGAATTTGAATGCTCCTAACGATGGTCTGTGGACCACACTTTATGTAGAGTCACAGCCCACGGCACAACTAGCAACGTAGAGTTTTCATTTGGTAATATTTTATGCTCTCTTTATTAGAGGCCCGCGACACTGTGTAAATCCCTGTGGGATTAAGTTCTAATAAAATCATTTAGCTTCTTTGGAAGTCTGTGGCTGTAACTCCTTAGCATCAATGAAGCAATGAAAAGGGTCATTTTGAATACAGTCGTGTTCCTATTGATTAATTGGGATCATGACTGGATTCAAAATGAAGCCCTAAAAGCTGCAAACACTGCTCAATCACAATGTTTTCCCTTTCAAACATAACTCATCTATATATCTGCAATGAGACTTTAACTACAAGGAAAATTCAAAGTCAGTTACAAGCTAATTTTGAGATACTCGTACAAAATCAATGTAGTTTCTGTGGATTTCACAATACAAGTTACATGTAAGACTTAGGATTCTCCTATTTTTTACATAATAATTCTTCAAGATCCTATGCTGTCAGCAGATATCTCAGAGTTCACCCACCAAGCATTCAAATAAAAGAATCCTGAAATTACTTATTTCTTGTGACAATTTCTGGCAGAATACCTTCACCTATTAAAATTTACATGCCAAATCTACCATCATTTCTACCAGAAACAGGCTGACATGTAAAAGTGTGCACAGAAAAATATTTTAGCATTCCAACACAGTATGTCCCTTTTCCTTGTCAATTCCCAGGTAACATTCAACACATTTTCTAAGTTGCTAAAATTAAAAATCGGCATAGTTACAGTTTATTTAAAAGGACAATACAGTATTGGCTAGCTTGAAGCAATGGGCATGTGGAACAGTGTCAGTGCTAACATCAAGGTTTGTACAAAATGCATGAGTGAGCAAGTGATATTATGAAGCAAAGGTACAAAAACATTATTTTATTTAGCAATTAACTGTCTGACAAGGTTAACATCTAATAGATCTATTAATGTAAAATTAAAGTGACACCTACCTCACACTGGTTTCTTTAAATTATTTATCTCCGCTTGACCTGAGATATTTCAATATTTGTAGCCAGTTGAGAATTCCAATAAACCAATTTTTCATCATGTAGCAAGTCCCAGGTGTTTCCCTTGTCACAAGGATAGAAATTGTTAAATTAATAAATGCATGCTAACTTCAGTCATTTGTCTGGGATAAATTTATTTTAATATTTAAAGTATAAACCTCCTTTATATTTCATCAGGTTAAATTCTAGTATGTGCACTTATCAAACCTTCATTTCAATGGCCCACTGAGTGCCGCATTCTTCCTCTTAAAACAATTTATGCATCATACTGCCAGGAGTCCTTCTTGTAAAGTTGAAATTCAGCATAAGGCTTGTTACTTTACACTTCTCCTGCTTGCCATTCTTTTTCTGGATGTAATAATTTTATTAAACCTATGATCACCTTTAATTGCCTTTACTCAGAATGCAACCACTACAGAAACCATGTTTTCAATCAATGTCTTATATGTGCCAGTGCATATGCAGGAACTTCTGTGAGTCATTCCTTACACCACATAGCTGCATTTTTTCCTCATGAGAGAAAGGAGCAGCTGTATTATGCTTTGACTAGTCATAATTCCACCTCTATAAGATGCTGACCTTGGACAACTGGAACATCATAAATCCCTTCCAACATTCTAGTATTTTTAATTTTTTGTTTGTTTACAACCATATAACTCCTCATAGAACTAATTCAGTATTTTTCAATACCTTTATTTAAGTTACAATTTTTAGGGAGGTCGTTTCCCAATAAAGGAACATATCTGAAAACTTTAAGCTACTCTTTTTAGATAATGCCAAAACAGGATATTTAAAGGCAGATTCCCTTTCTACCAAGTAAACTTGGTCATCTTTTGTTCCTTCACTCCTGGGCTTTGCAATGTGGACATCTAGCAGAATAAAGACTGACCAAATGTTCTAACTGTGTTTAGGCATGTGCCAACTAGCACTCTCCCAAACAACTCCTGGATATAATTTGAGAGTCAAACCATTCCAGAAAGCATTTCTAATCAGTACTCAGTGACCAAGATTACAGCTTCAGAGTAGGTCAGAACATGTCATGCTATTTGGCCTCAGTACCTAAGACAGTTCCTGAACATGTTTAATTTACTAATGGAGACAACACTGCTGAGCATTTGCAGGCTTCAATTTAAGCAAGAAAAATTTGGGTTTGCTCTCTTGCCTTTTGTACTGTGGCATAACCAAGTTTCACTTACAAAACTCAGGTCAAAGTTACAGTGTGTTAGCTAGCAAAGAAAATCTCTGGCGTGTAAGACTGCATATGATCTTATTGGAGTCCACCGCCTGGACAATAGAGTGGCACCCAGGGAGCCTTGCTGGTATCCTGCTATAATCCCAGCTGTAACAAGAATGACGCTAAGCAAATTAGTCAAAGGGGCTCTGGCTGCTGTTGTCATTCAAAAGATGCGTGTGGCTTCATGATGTGGCCAGACAGAGTTGGTGAACGGGAAGATACTTTGAGTGAAGTGAGAAATATTCCAACTATTGAAAGATGCAGTATCAAATGAATAGTAGCAAATGCTGGTCCTGCACCAAAGAGAGAAATGAAAGAGTATGAAATGCAGGGTGGTTTTTTGGAATCCCAAACCCTAAACACGTGGTGCTTGTGTATGCTATCTGCAACCAGAATCTACAACCTGAAGACAGCATGAGGAAGGCATTTCACAGGACACAGGAAATTGCTCTCTCGTTTCTGCCCTGTGCATAGAAAAACTTAAGTGTACTCACACATATTCCTTTCAGCCCTCAGCCTTCTTAATCCTGAAATACTTATGATGCAAACTCTAGGGTGCAGAGAAGCTCTTGTGTGCTTATTACAGATCAAAGGCATGTCACCTGCACCACATCCACACTTATTTTTCCACATTTGGGTCCAAATAGAGATGCTTCAGACTCAGTCACTCTGATAATCATGTGAAAGACATCACTACTGCATTGTCATATGGTGTTTTGGTTTTCCTAGTAAAGAACAGTCTAACAGTATGTGATAAACTCCCTTGTTTAAAGATTAAGGTGTCCAAGAAGTCAGCACCCAAGTTTCCATATTGTAACTTCCTCTCTGATCAGAGAGATCAATGCACAGAGAGATATGGCCCTTCTGAAATTGGTGCATGCTTCCTCCTGCCTAACAAAAACTAACAAATATCCCTATCAACATTCCCACCAAGACCTCAAAACGCCTCATACAGCAACGTATAGGAAATGCAAGACTGTGTAATACTGCCACCTGGTGATAAGCGTCACAGAAGCATTTTCTTACTCCTAGCATCACACAAAAGCCTTTTGCTTCCTTTCAGGTGCTCTTAATCTGCAAGTTCCCATCAAACGTCACTTATCCAACTATCAGTTTATCTTGAGCACCTCTGCTTCTGCCTAGAAGTGAAATGACTACGGTTTCCAAAGTTGGGAAGGCCATATCTTGTCTTTTCCTTCAAAACAGACTTTTAGATATGCCACGGACAGACACATAGCCTATCTTGATCCAAATCCCCATCACAGCTTTATATGAAGTCTAGAAACTAGAAAAAAATCTGAAGTAATATTAGAAATTATCCACTAGGCCTTCCCTCTCTCCTTTTTTTTTAATCTTTTCAGTCTTTCAGGTGTCATGTAAAAATAAAAAATAAATAAACACAAAGAAAGAAAAGGTGAAACCAAAAAGCCCCAATAGAAACAACAAAAAATCTTCCAAAAAGTTTCCCTCTCCAAGATGGAAAAAGAATATTTCTGTAGTACATGATCTCTGAGTCCTTCATCTGATCTCTGTGCGATACAGGTGAAATACAAAGAAAAACATGGCAAATGGGAGATCAGGCTCAACTTCTAGCACCCCTATCTGGCTTTCACAGCTGTCTGCAAGTCTGAACCTTTCTTTTATAACTGACCTCCAACTCCTTAGTGAAAACTGTATATTTCAGGCTGGTGCGTCTCGTGGGGTTTGGTGGGGGAAGGGGCAAGTGCTGTCCAAGCTACTTCTCTGTCCCGCCGTGGGGAGATAGAGAAGGCCGGCTGTGTCCCATACACAGAAGCAGCCCCGCTTCCACCCACCCGTGCCTGGGAGGGCACTGAATTCTCACCCACGTGTTCCGGATAGCTCACGCAGTCAGAGGCAAGGAGTGGAGGGCTCTGTCACATGGCGAATGTGACAAGGCTTTATTTCTGTTGCTGAGGGGCAGCCAGGGATGAAAGAGACCGAGGCCAGCATGGCCTGGACTTATAAAGGGTACAAACCGGGGGGTGGGGACAAGGTGTGGGGTCAGTACAACAGGATGGGGAGAGGGGTGGGGTCAAAGGTCTGCCCAGGTAAGCAGAGTCAGGTTACAGCTGCCTTAGCCCAAGCCAATGGGGGGTGAGAGGCTTTTCCCAGTGTATCTGGGTTTTCCCAGACTTTGGTGTCAGCCCACCACCGGAGGTCATCTTCACCCACCCCAACAGAAAACCACAGCAAGTTGAGAACTGCTATCGCTTTCTGGGTTATCGTTATTTCGCACAAGACCTTTCTTGGATTCTTTTCAGAAAGCCAACCTGGACACTTTGAAGTTTAAATTCAAGAACGGCACTTTTTTAATGTGCTGCTTTGAGAATTTTTAGAACAATTCAGTCCTTTTCTTTGGGGATTTTTCTTAACTCTTTCATATTAACTATCATTCTGTAAGCACCTAAAAGCTTGTAATCAGTGGTTCTTCCCTAACATATGGCCATACAAAGATTTAATGTTTTCTCTTTGTGTATTCATAATATATAGGAATGGTTCAATTTATGCTTTAAATTATCCACCCAAGCTCAATCAATGAAATACTGGTCCAACATCAGTTAAATTTCAGCTGGACTTCTAGAAAAGGCTGAGAGGAATTCATGTTTAATGATGAAGGGATCTAAGTTATTTCACAGCTGACGCTGCAGCAGAATTAGTCTTATTACCTAAAATCTGGCCAACCTACAACAGTCACAACACAGAAAAGTCGCTAGCACTGTAGATGACAGGTTAGAAACTCATACTCAGTTTGAAGTCTCAGTTTGAGAGATCCATCTCTGGCACTAATTTATCTTATGATCTTGGATTAAAGCATGTTAGGAACTGTAATTACCATAAGAACTGGGAATTTTAACCTTTAATGACAACCTGTGGCAGCAAATGTCAAGACAAAAATAGTTCTCCTAAACCCCAGCAGAGGGAAGGATCTGTTGGCCTTACAGTCCATTTGCAACAGACCAGTGACTATGTAAGAAATATGAGAGGGAAGAAAAATTGTTCAACACTGTGACAGGTTTCAGATGAATAAACTGTAAATTCAGAGGGAGAGTTGAGGTGAAGATTGTTGGAGTGTTCAGATTAAGAATTCGCAAAAAATAAGGGAATAATTCCTCGGCTGTCAGAAAAAGGAGATCAACATACAGATTGGTCAAAGCAGCTTGTTTGACCAAGGGGTCTAAGGGCACCTCACATTGAAGCAGTTTAGTGAGAAGCATGTACCTACAAACTACCAACACTGTATGTCATCTTGTGGCAAAAAAAAACTGGAATAGAATAAGAATTGCACTGCTAAGAGAAGACAGAGATGGTCCACAGCAGCGTAGTCACACTGTGGCTTGCAGACCATTGATGGTGAGTGGAATACCAGAACCTGATCTGTAAAATAAGTAGCAACCCTGTACTCCCATCCATGGTTTTGTGCAAGCATAACTGAGAATTAAAAAGCACTAAAATATTTGAATTGATGCTTAAAACATAAAATCTCACATGCTGTAAACTTATTTTATTTAAATACAGATGTTTTTAGCACAATTATCATCATCTCCCCCAGCTGCTAAGAAATAGTAGGATGCAAGTTGTCCAGACACTTTATAATTGCATTCCTTTGATAAAGTGGTTGGCAACCCCAAGTTTATAGCAAAATTGGGGAAAATAGGAGCTTACGCTATCTTTCGGAAGGAAGACTCTTCAAAAGATTATTTTGAAAAAATTTGCTGGGGCCTCCAGCAGGCAGGATCTCACTTTTCATTCTTTAGTATTACAGAGTAGACTTATCATTTAACTTTAATCCTTTCAGAAGGCCCAAGTTTATCAGCCTAATATACTAAAGTAAATTCTCATTGACAACTGCTAGTTATCAAAACTATAGTAGGAACAGCAGTATAACAACGGAAATAACCAGTACCAGCAGTGAATATCTGATTTAACTTCATGTTATCTAGGAAACCAGGATCAAAGAATAACAGGAAATTAAAATAAAGCCCCAGTTTCCAGACAGAAACCTATTTTCATTAAAATTTCATAGACAAACATTACTTCCCTTAGTTTGAGGTGTTAATTCTGTGTGATTACCATATATATATACAGTAATCACATAGAATGGTGATCATTTTACTATCTGTATAATGACCACTTTATTTTAGAGACAAAGTTATTCAAAAGAGGATGCATCAAGATAGCATGCATCCAGCACTAATCCTGTTGCCTACCTTTTTTCTTCCTTTCTGTGTCTTCAGTGTCCCATAATTTGGAGCTGCACATTGCTCCTTCAGCAGCACTGAGTGGGGAGGGGGGAAGCTCATCCCACTGCTCCTACCAGCACAAGGATACAGGAGATAGAGGTAGCAGCAGTTGGCACATCAGGGGTTAAACAATTTGCTTTTCTTTAATAACACTTCATTTTTGCCCTCGAAGTTTATCTACATTAAAATATTCTAAATGTAGTGTGTTTCTGTAAGTCTAATTATATGCTGCATGCAAAAACATATTTGATAATCACATTGCTAATTATGTGCAATCACTTCAATACACAGGTGCAAAGCTCCAGAAATATGCATATTTTAATCACCTTGTATATAGATACAAACTACAACTTTTCACTTAAGTGTTCAGTGACTCCTTATTTCTCTGGGACTACACATCCTTGGACTTTGGCTAGCTAGTGCCAGAGAAAGAAATATACCAGGCTACTACAAATCTGGAATTTAATTTATAAGTGTATGTTCCAGTGCTAAAAAACCTGTAATCCCTTACTTTTCCATGGTTTATGAATATTTTATAGCACACATTTTATAATTTATTGACGGATACAGCATGCTGACTTCAGACATATGGGAATCATAATTTTTATTTTCCTTCTGGGAGCTTTAATTCTCCCAGTATTCCTTTAGTATATATTTGCCTGGAATATCGTGTATATGTGCATGGGAATGTGTCTTCTCCAGTTTGGATTAAACTTGAAGGACCTTCCTAATGGCTTAAAAACAGAAGGTCATAAAAATCTTGCGCAATAAATTTATTTTCATTATATTTGTAATAACTTGTGGCTGCGCTTTTTGCTTCTCTTTCATTTACATGAAACTGTTATTTTTACATTGATTTTTTAAGCTGTCTTCACAAAATGGATTGCAATTATCGTTGTGTGTAAATAATAAAAATTGAAAATTTTATATACTCAGATTAACTGAAAAGGACATAAAATATTAATTCATGTAATTCAAAAGTAATATATCTATTTTCCTTCTGAAGATATTTAGCATAAATTACTGGAAAGAATAGCTTTAGATTACTTATCCATAAGTATTCTTTTTCACTTTGGGAAGTGAGCTGAAATGAGCCCTGACAGCCAAGAAACTCATCTACTAGTCTGCTTCTAACATTAACAAAAGGACACACCGATAGAAGGGACACAGCAAAATCTGAAAAGCAGCACTGAAATTTGTTCCACTGGAAACAACTCCATCATATTTCACACAATAAAGCAGCATGGATTGTTCTGTTTCACTTTAGCTACACAAATCTTTAATTAAAATGAATTACACTTAAGAGTCACAGGATAGTTGTTATGGGCATTACACCTGCCAGCCACCGTAACAGTGTTCCACAAGGTTATCACTGAATCAAACAGCCAAAAAGAGGCTCTTCTATGAAGTCTTTTTTATAAATAGCACTACAGCTCAAGCTGGGTGCCCCCAAAAAAGGACCCTGAACAAAAGAAATCACTGGGCAATTATACCCTTACAATTTTCCCACCCTCAGGCAAGTGATTGGACCAGTAGTAATATTAAGGTCATGATGGGCACAACACGGAGCACATCCATTTAGATATAAGGAAAGCTTCTTTACCATGGGGGTGACAGAGAACTGACACTGGCTGCCGAAAGACGTCATGGAGCTACTCAAAACCTGCCTGGAGGTGATCCTGTGCACCTGCTCTAGGTGAACCTGCTTCAGCAGGGCTTTGGACTAGATGATCTCCAGAGGTCTCCTCCAACTCCAATCATTCCATGATTCTGTGATTCTGACTGGGGTCTTCCTGTTCTTTATTGGATCCCTTCACTGTCTCTAGATGGGCCATTTCTCTACTTGTCTCTAAGGCTGCAGCTTCTGTTGATGACTGCAATTTCCTTATCTTCTGGCTTGAACTGGCTCTGGGGCCTTCTTTTATTTGACCATGACAGATGTTCAAAATATCTAGGTGAAAGTTCACAGCTTGCAGCCTACGACTTCAGCAACTTTATCTACTAATGCTAAGCAAGTTGTGCTAAGCAAGTTCTGTGTAGGTAGCATACCAAATCACACCACATAGTTTAGGCTGGATGAGTGCACTGGAGGCCAGCTTGTTCTACTTGTGCATAAAGCAGGACCAGCTTCAAAGTCACCTCAGGTTGCCCAGAGCCTTGGCCAGTCAAGAGTCACAGCACCATAAAAGATAGGTGTAATTCTACATCACCACTCTGAAATTAGAACAATACAATGCACAGGGATTTGGAAAGTCATTTTTGTTTGGTGAAACATTGGAACAGGTTGGCCAATAGGTGGTGGTTGCTCCATTCCTGGAAACATCCAAGGTCTGTTTGGATGGGGATCTGAATAACCTGATCCAGTGGAAGGTGGACCTGCCCATGGCAGGGGGGATTGGACTAGATGATCTTTAGTGGTCCCTCCCAACCAAACTATTCTATTATTCTATGATTCTTTTAAGAAGTGCACTGTAGTTTTGGTTCCTGCATTAGACGTGTGCTAGCAAGACATTCAGTGGGAAGTGAGGGATAAACACAAGATTTCCCCTGCCAGCTGCTCAGTCACAAAAAGCCTGCAAGCCAGCTGGTCCTGGCATCCAGCCCTGCTGTGACCCAAATGCTGCTCTATGCAGAACCAGGAACAGGGAGTTGTTGCAGAAGTTACCTCTTCAGAAACCCGTGCCTCCTTGCCACGCAGTGGTTTGTCGGTTCTGCTGAGTCTGGAATTCGGCCCGAGCCAGGAGCTGCTGTCAAAGAGCCCTGCCTCCAGCATATGCTATCACTGGAGCACTGCGGATGGTGCAGTCTGCCCCCTGCACAGGTGGAAATACAGTTGCAATTCTGACTCAGTTTAAAAAGAAGAGTTTGTTCAAAAAAACCTGCACTTGGCTTTAAGCAGACAGGACATCACGGTTCTGCAGTCCTTGCTTCTGTCAAAGGTGACTTGGTTGAGTGCACATTCAGGACTCACTGGCTAATTTCCCAACTTACGTTTTTTTAGGCATTCTGAAAAGGATTCAGAACTCTGCTCACTGATCTGACTAAAAAGGAAAAATCACTGATATACTTCATGACACAGGTATTTTATCTTTATATTTGCCATCTTGCATGCAGCAATAGCACCTTTTGATCCCTACATAATAAGCCTAGAGTTCAAATCCTACTACCCTATTCTGGGAAATAGTGTATTTTCTCAGTGAATACACCTGTACCTTCACACTAAAGTCTCTTTAGGTGCTGGTGTGGCACTGTGTGGCCAGAACTGTCCTGAGGCACTTCACTGTACATACCAGCTTATCAATTAATGTAAAAATATTCAACTTTGTCTATTTTATTTATAAATATTCTATCTTCCAAACAGTCGCATGTGACAAATCGTGTCTAAAATACAAGTACGTGGCTATTATTTGAATCATCAACAATGGTGATTTAATAACCTTATTGTACATTTTAGGCTAAATTATATTTCATCAGCATATCACCTGTGTTCCTTTCACTGAGTACATAGACAGGTTCACAACTTACAACTAGAGAAAGAAGGCAAAATGTTCTTTTTTTCAACACCCAAGAACCTTACAGGGTGTTGTAAATAAGAGATTAATTGTGAGCATAGGCCAGTTAACAACCAAGATTGTTAGCTGGCATCAGAAGTGCCAACTCATGCTACATGATGAGATTGACCCAGGAATAACAAACTAAGATTTAGCATAGACAAACTCGTAAAAACCCTGCAACATTTTAGATAAGCCCTACTTTTATCCACTGGTGCAGTTAGTGGCTCAGATTTGGCATAGTAGGAGCCAGGGCAATACAAAAATCAATACAAGCACACTGTTGGCACAGCAGAGCAGTGACATTGCTTATGAACTTGAGCTGGTGTATCCAAATGGAGCTGCATTCCCCATTATCACCACATTTTACTGTTCCCCACTACACAGTACAGACATGCCCAGAGCTTTGTAGGAAGTTTGTTGACCTGGTCAAGCAAGTATATTCACCAGATCTCTGAGGTGAATAATTTTAAATAAGAGGCTGTAACTCCTATGTTTATTTCACAAAGCAAAATGTTGCTTCAGCTTTCTTTTTTTCTCTTTTTCTTTTCAGTAAAAGTTGGAAAGAGAAGCATCCTGGCAGAAAGTAATTTACTATCACTGCAGCTGTATTCGTGGGCATGGCAAAGCAGCATAAATTCTCATTGCTAGAAAGTTGCCACTGAGCAGATTCTGTGAGCTGTTGAAACCTGGCTTATGTTACTTTTGCATCAATTTTTCTTTCACTGGCTCATGCCTGTAAATCAAAATGAAAAGTTAACAGACTATGAAATATATTTTGCATAGTCTGCTCCAGAATACCACTATATTGAGATATGCTAATCAAATACTCATGGCTGGTCTATGATGGAATGGACAAAAAGTGATGCAGTACAGCATCCTTAGTCTTTTCAGGGAAACACCTCAAATGCCTGTCACAGTAGTGACATTGACAGGTTCTGAAGAGATTGGCCTCCAATCTCACACAAAATGCCAGCAGTTACAGCTCAGGAGGCCACCAGTTGATAACCACATAACAGGAATATATTTTGATTAGTGTTTGACATTTACATTACCTCCAAGTTAGGGAGAAAGGGAGCATCTCACCACGAAAATTGTTTTCAATCTGTTAAGAAAATAAAGTTTTATTTTTAGCTAACTGAATACGCTGATGAAGCTCAACTTATTTTCACTTATTGCTACTGTTTCTATAAAACAGACATAGCTTACTGTGACTTATGAAACATTTGCATCTTACTGAGAAGCGTTCATTAATCACTCCCACTATTCACACTGAAACTGCTATGATAATCAATTCCTATTTGCACAGCTGCGATATGAATAATTTTAAATTTTGGCTCTAATTGTTTTTCTGTTCTGCTGAAAAATGGTTTCAGAGAACTGAGGGGTTTTTCACACACACACACGTATATATATGGAATGTATGTACAAGAATGGCCAAGTATTATTTGAAATACTTAATTACATAAAATTCTGCTGTAGAAATGAAGATTAAGTCTGCTCTCCATCTTCTAGGTTTGCATTCTTCTTAACAGATTAAAATCTGCCTTTGTCAAATATACAGAAACAGATTTTTTTAAAAGTGTGTACTGGCTCTTCGTGGCTAGAATGTCGTTAAGGTACCAAAGCAAAGGAAAAACTGATAAATATGCAACTGCTTTTTTAAGGAATGCAGTGTTTTCTTACAACACTCTATTTCTTTCCAAGAAGCAATCCAACCTGCATCTTAAACAATGGTTTAGGTTGCCCAGAAAGGTTGTGCAGGTGCCAGCCTTGGATTTTTTTCACCACTTGACTGGACCTCAGACCTAACCTTGTTCTGAGCTGAAGGCTGGACTAGAGAGCTCCTGAGGTCCCTTCTGACTTCAATTTGCCTATATATGATCATAAATTTGAGGCCTCTAATAAAACAATTACCCTAAATAGGAGAGATATCTCAGCAGAGAGACTCTGTCTAACAGAGATCTCTGAATATCAGCAGAAAGGACCTTTTTTCAAGAAAACTACTGGACTAGCTGTTGTCTGTAGTTCACCACAGACTAATGATCTGACCTTTGATTCACAGCTACCACTTTATGTTGCCACTGAATTCAAAGCTAGTTATATTTCCATAGCCAGTGCCAATAGATTTTATTTATCTTCTTGTATGGCAAATCATAAATTGTCACAGCTCAAGATGAAACAAGTACAAGCTTAGGAGTTCACATTTAAGCAACAATAGCAGCCTCTTCAATATCAATAGAAAACAAAATGTAACAGAGCAACTTTATGTAGAAAAGCAATTGATAGATTAGGTAAGGTGGGTGCATCCATCATCACATTGTATTGAATGGAGATATGAAAAATGCATGGTAAATGTATATACATGGGGAATGTGCTATGTACGTCTCAGTTTTGCTTGCAGAAATATCAAAAAAGCAACTTCTAACTCCTTTAACCATAGGATTACTTGGGCTGGGATGTTTTTTGGTAGATGGTCAATATAAACCAGCCTATTCTGTGCAGAACAAGTACAGTCTGAGTTCTACAGAGTTTACCAAAAGCATTTTGAACTTTGCTCAGGAGTGGTGGGAGTGTGCTTTATCAGTTCATCACATGTGTATTTACTTTCTATGGACGGAACAGTTTGGCCCCATACCTGGGTTATTAGCATAGAAAGACAAGGGGACCAAACTTACTCATCTGTACAGTACCCCGGCCATGCCATCCCTGTTACCAGCAGCAGCAACTTTCTGAACTGTCAATATGAAAGAAATGAAGCTGCTTAGACACTGCATCACAGCCTTTCTCCATAGAAAAGACGCTGAATTTTGTTATTTCTAATGACCTTACACATAAACCAAGAGAAATACTCCTGTGGTTTTCATTATTTCTGCAGAGGTGTACAAAGGCTGCACTACCAGTTTTGGATAAGGTTTACTTAACCTATTTACATTAAAGTTGGCATCACTGATGTGACACAGCAGTAGCTGGAAATTACCTGAGGTCTTCTAACAGCACAAATTTGCGTGAGTGCATCCTAAAAAGATCAACCACAAAGGTTCCAGGCTGAATTTACATATGAACAACCCTTGGGATGTATTTTTCTTACTTTTACATTATAAAGACCCAGAAGCATGTTAAGTACAAGCATTTTGTGAAGGGAAGTTTCTGTACCATAGCTTGAGATGAGCACTAACCACCTGAACTATACAATCCATAGCCTGATCCCTGGAGTTATGCCCTCACTGGCTCCCGCCATCCACGAAGCAGCTTTGAGCAGTCAGATGACTGTGTGCAAAAGAAATTAAAGTGTATGCAGCAGTAAGACATTCCAGATTTCAGCTTCGAGTTCCCTGAGTCACATTTTGGAAAAGGCAATACCCCCTAGTTTTAATGCAGCTGGGGGATTCTTCCTCCAATGAACAACTATGCAGAGCTGCTCTGTATTAGCATTCCACAACACAGCTTCGGCAGCACCAGCCTCTCTTAGGTCTGACAAACTGAGGGAGTGTAGCAGCTTTGTTGAGGAAATGGAATTAACTACGGAGATTTTGAACACAAAAAATTTTAGAGAACACGAATCTGAAAATTCCAAGGTAGGTTAGGTAGAAGCAGGGTTCCTGTGAAGCTCATGCTTATTGAGGAAAAAAAATATGCAGATAGGAAACAAAACACATCTCAAAATGGAAGTCGGTTTGAAAAACTTGGAGGAAGGGGAAATGAAATACCTCCCTCTCAGAGGAACAACTATGTGTGAATATACATATTATATATGAAGCTGCTCACCTAGAGTAAGACTTTTACTACTGTTTATAGGCTGGTGAAGGCTGAGGGAGAACAGCCCGCTAGGCCAGGGGCAGTGGAGCGCCAGGGCAGGCGACTGCCGTCCTTGGACATAGCCATGGGCCTCCTCCGCCTCCTGCAGCCACCGCCACCCAAGCCGAAAAGCACCATACGTAAATGTCACATTTGCAAAAAACAACCCAAAGCCTAAAAAAAGAAACCAAAACAAAAGATAACGGGAATGCCCCAACACCGGCACAGGGGCGGGGCCGGCAGGATCGCCTCAGGCGAGAGGGGATCGCCACTCCAGCTCTTGCGCCTGCGCCCTCCCGGCGCCGCGTGTCAC
>VYZT01029831.1:26643-52801 GCA_013400735.1 Pomatostomus ruficeps | reverse complement strand
CGCCCGTGGGGCGGGGGCGCGCGCGGGGCTGCGGGGGCCGTGCGGGACTGGGCGTCCCCGAGCCCCGCTGCTCCTCATGGCGGGCCGGGTACCGCCGCTGCTGCCGCCGGCGCTCCTGCTCGCCCTGCTGTGCGCTCGGCCGTGCCCCTGCGGCACCGCTCCGGCCTCCTCCTCACAGCCCGTGACTGCCCGGCTGGCGGCGAAGTGGCCGGCAACCCCGCTGCTGCTGGAGGCGAGGTGCGTTCAGCCTCCTCCTCCTCCTCTTCCTTCTCCTTTTTCTCCTCCTGCCAGTGGCTGCCTTATCCCGGCTGTGTCCTGTGGGATAGGAGGGCGGAGGGACCCCCTTTTCCCTCCGCTGAGCGGGAAGGAGGGCTGTCAGAGGGGGATGGCCGCGTTTCTCCCTGCCGGAGGGTGTGTTACAGTACTCCTTGGATGTGAGGCTGAACTGCTTTCTCCCCTCGGGAAGCGTTGTGCACAGTGCTGGCCAGGCTCTCCCACGCTTTGAGGGAGCTGTACAGGCGGCTTCGTATTTAACCTGCTCAGGCTCTTTGCAGGTCTCTGGGTTGAGGAGATGTAATAGGCCAATTACGCAATCCGTGCCTTCCACCGAGTAACATCATCTTCGTCTCCCCCAAGTAGTTTTCAGGTTAATTAAGTGATCATAAAGGTACTAGTGAAGATGTGAACCTGTAAGAGTGAAACACGGTGGTATTTTAAAAGGTATTGTTAACTTGTAACCATAACTTCAGCCTGGAGAAGAGAAGGCTTTGGGGTGACCTAATTTCAGCCTCCCAGTACCTGAAGGGAGCCTGTAAGAAAGTGGGGAGGGATCCTTTCTTACAATGGCTTGCAGTGGAGAAGACCAGGAGGAATGGCTTCAAACTAAGAGTAGGTTTAGACTAGATGTACAGAACAAATCCTTTACTGTCAGAGTGGTGAGGCACTGGAACAGATTGTCCAAGAGAAGTTGTGGATGCTTCGTGCCTGGCAGTGTTCAGGGCCAGGCTGGAGGGGGCTCTGAGCAACCTGGTCTAGTGGGAGGTGTCCCTGCCCGTAGGGGATAGGAACCAGATGATCTTTAAGGTCCTTCCCAGCCCAAACTACTCTGTGATTCACAATAGGAAGGGAAAATGTTTTCCACTTTTAGGTGCTTGCAACTCCCCTGCCCATTTGGCTTAAATTTGTTCTGCTTTTAGACTTACTTGCTGTTGTTTGGAGAACACTCATGAAGGGGAGAACTACAAGCTTCTGTAATCAAAGGAGAGGCAAACTTCCAAAGTAAAGATCAGAAAACAATATAGTCATGCTAGCAAATGGAAGTTTTTGGTAGACATAAGCAGGGGGAGGGAAAGCAAATGATGTACCCTTAAAGAAAACCACAAACCTGAGAGGTCTTACCTGTAAATCATAGAATCACAGAATGGGTTGGGTTGGAAGGGACCTTAAACACCATCCCGTTCCAACTCCCCTGTCATGGACAGGGACACCTTCCACTAGACCAGGTTGCTCAGAGCCCCATCCAGCCTGGCCTTGAACACTGCCAGGGATACAGCATCCACAACTTCTCTGGGAAACCTGTTCCTGTGCCTCACCATGCTTACAGTAAAGAATTTCTTCTGTATATCTAACCTAAATTTTGCCTTTTTGAGTTCAAAAAAATGGAAGGATGGTATTTGATATAAATTAAACCTTACCTTTCATGCTTTGTAAGTATTAACCTATGCTTGAAAGTGTTTCAGAGATTTACAATCTCCCTCCATGCACAGCAAAGTAGATGTCATTTATGAAAGCCTGTAATTTAAGGAAAAACTACAGCCTGACAGAGTGCGTGTTCTTATTTGTATATTTAGTTACTCTCAAATAAAATTTGTGTACTGAATTGATTTCATTTATAAGTGTATACTGGAATATCTGTGGAAAAATAAAGTGAACATTTTGAGGGTTTTCTGTATCAAGAGAATAGTCTGTATACTTTACAGCTCTAATTGTTGAGTTTGGATGATAGTACTTCATACAAAATGTCTTTTGACCAAAATACAGCTCAGTTCAGTGTTTATTCTGTGGAGATGGTTGTTAGTCATGGAATATCTAACGTTTGGTTGCTGATGGGTATTTATTATTAAAACTAACTGAAGGCTTTTACTGTGGTACATCTTTGGACAAAGTCAGCCTATGGACAATTAATTTTTATTTTTAAACAGTGAATTTATAGCAGAAGATGGTAATGAGAAGTTTTGGCAGTTCTTGGAAACTGTGCGGGAATTAACAGTTTATAAGCAAGGAGGTAAGTTAAACAGCATGCTGTTTTTTAATATATTATCTTATGCTGTATTTAACTTTGAGACGTAACACATTAATTAGTTCCAGGCAGGTTAAGCCTGACTCTTCCATTATTACTTACTAGGTAAGTTTCTTTCAGAAATTTGTAGCATATTTTCCCCTAAGAGCAATACCTGTAGAGGAATTTAAAGAAAAAAAAAAAGGAGGACGAGATGGGCGGAACTGCTCTTACTATATGGAACAGAAGTGTAAAAGTTAAAGATACCTACCTGCTTACATGGCTTGCCAAGAGCTTATAGGATATTGAGACTTCGTGTTTTATGTAAGATGAATTCTTGCAGAGGATAAAATCACACAAAAAAACTAAAATGAGAATGCTGGCTAAAGGAAAAATTTAAAAAAAAAAAATTGAGGAAATGGAACCAGAAACGGTTTAATACTTGTACATGGCACGGAGACTGTTTTCTAGTATCAATACTGGTGTTTTAGAATAAAGGTTTATTGCTGACAAAATAGGACTAAAAAAGCCTTGCATGATTAGACAGAAGAATATTAAGTTGTTAGAAATTTGGAGAGAAGACCAAAGCATAAAATCCAGCAAAAGAAACATATAAGAACACCCCAGAAGAAACCTTGGAGGGCAGTTTACTAGAAATGTCCATGGTAATGAAAACTGGGGAAACCTACAGGGCTTTCCACTAGGTTTGTCACTATTAGACCTGCTTGGTAGGTCAACAGATGAACAAGGTGAAAAAGACTTCAAAATAAAGTCAGGCTGCTTCATTTTGCTCTTTACTTACAGCATAGTACAGCTCTTCAGGCATGAGTGTGAGCACCTAACACTACTGCTGGAAGAGGCTTGAGGGAAATTGAATGTTAAATTAATAGTCAAAAGATAACAAATTGTAGAAAGATCACGCAGAAAATGACAGTGAGAAGTGCAGGTACATGAAAAATGCTGTATATGGGAGAGAGAACTTGAGAAACAATGTTTCAACAATTGTGGCTGGCTGAACAACTTTAAAAAGATTGTGGTGTGCATGTGATACTGTTGAGTGCTCAGCAGTGCCCAAAGCACACAATAGACTTAAATGACTAAGAAGGGAACAGGGACACGTGTGGTAAACATAATTTTGCTGGTTTTGATTCCATGGTGTGCTTTTATGTCAAGTAAAGTGTGATTGACTTTACTGTCTCCCTGTGTTTTCCTCATTATTTATTTAGAATGGAAAAAGTACAAGCAGAAAATGTACAAAGAACTGTGATTTTACTTGTAGAGTATCGACTCGGAAAATTTAAAAAAACACCAAGAAATCACTGTGAGATGATGATCTCAAGGTCAGAAGTATATAAAAAACCAGAGAGAGGCACTGAGAACAGAACACTCAGGTGGTGAATGCTGCTGAAAGCCTTTCTATATAAGGCATGAGGACATGGAAAATGGAAGTAGGTGTGGAATTTGACCTGTGGTCAGCTGCTAGTAGCATTTGTTGAGGCAAGTACTATTGTCTAATGCTGTTTAAAGTCTTTAAGGATATAGGACAGTGACGTGTTACACCTTCCACAAGGTTGTGAATGACAAAACTGGGAGGAGAAGCTGGAAGGTAGGACTGTAATTAGAGGGACTTTGGCAGGCTGGAGAGACAGGCCAACAGAAACACTGGGAAATTCAGCAAAGGCAGTTTACAGACTCCCTGCACATGGGCTGGAATAATCTCAGCAACAGTGTAATCTTGGTGCTGACTGACTAGGACGTGTTTTTTGAGAGACGGAATGGGGATCCTTGCAAACGGTGAGAAGGTGAACTATATGCCAGGCTGCAGCAGCAAGAGTGTAGGCAACATCTCAGAGAAAGCGTTTATTTCATGGTTGTGGCACTGAATCTGGAGTCCTGGGGCCAGGTTGGGGCACCCTGTGAAAAGAAAGACAAGAGTGCATCATTGGAGCAATGCTAGGAGAGGATCTCTGCAATGGTTAGGGAGCTGAAGCAGATTTCTGAGGAAAGAGAACTCTGAACTTGAAAAAGAGAGGAGTGAAGAGAGACTTTGTATCTTCAGCTTCCTAGTAGAGAAATGTGCAAAGAAAGTGGAACCAGACCCTTCCCAGAGGTACACAGCAATATGAAAAAAAAGCAAGGGACAGAAGTTGAAACATGGAAATTATGGTTAGATACTAGAGAAAATGTTTCTGCCATGGGATTGGGTAAACACTGAAACTGACTGCTCCAGGAAGCTCTGGAATCTCTTTTCATCAAGATAATTCAAAATTGTACTGCATGAGGCCTTGAGCAGCCTAGTTGAGCCTTGAAATTATACTTCTAAGTAACAGTTTGGATGAGGTGACCTCCAGAAGTCACTTTTAACTTACTGGTTTTTTTCTCTGAGTGGTTTCAATGCAGTTGGTATTGCCTTGAGATAAGACTGCAGTATTAGATGATGTGTCAGGGGTTTTTTTTATCAGCCATCTCTTTTCTGCTTGCTTGGACACACTTTCCAAAGAATTTGAAACTTTAATGGCATTTATTATTAGTGACACAGATGTGTGTTGAAATTAGCTGTTCGTTAAATACCTACTTCACCTAGATAAACTCTGTGATTGAGAATAAATAAATTACAGTAGGATGATTTCCATGACCTATCATGCTAATGAACCGTTAGATGCTGGCAGTTGGGAACCTTAAGACTGTACTAGCTTATATACATCAACTGCTCAGTATGCTTAATTATTTATCTTTATGGCCAACACACAACTATGACAATAATGTAGGAAAATTTGAAGTTCTGGCACCAAGTGGCTTTCCTAAAATTGAAGTCAGAGTTGGAGTAGTCTTAATCTAAGGAAATGGATGCTCTTAATGATCAGGAAGTCTGCATTAGATGTTTATGATAAACTGGTCAGCTTGAGTGAAGAATCTGGTACTGCAAGACTGCAGTGGCGCAGTTTTCTGCAAGGTGTGTAATAGTTTACCTCTGAGGAGAAGCTGGTTCTCTGTATGGTGTGGAATAGATCGTCTTAGCTGCTGCATGTCAAGACACATTGGTGTAGAGGAATGTTCGTGGTGTGTTGAAACTAATGTAACAACAACTACTTGAGTTGGGGCAATTGACTTTTCAGTTCTTCTCTGAGGGATGCCAATAGTAGACAGGACGAATAAGCAGGAAATAAAAGCATTGCTTGTTTGTTGAAATAGAAGCATTTTCATAAAAGGTAAAGAATTCTTAGATTTGAAGCTGAAAATCTGGGTTTATAAAAGAATTGGGTGATAGATTTTTATCCCAGTGTACTGTTGAATGTTTCAGAAGAGTAAAAGTGTTAAAGCTAGAAGGGCATGTAAAAAAACCAAATAGGGTAGCTTGCTTTTTTTCTTCTAAATCCTTCCTTGGATGATTTTTCAATCTGTTTTTTTTTTAATCAGTCTCAGAACTTGTTTTAAATCTAAAATAATCAACATCTCTTGTTAATTTGCTCATTTGAAATATTTAGCTTTACCAAATTAGGCTTATTAATGGTCTGTTTAGCTGTGATATTTGTAGCAATTTAATGGGTTTGGTAGGAATTATGTACATGGAATTTGGTAAAACATTTAGTCTGGTGGTGTATTTGGTGGTTTTAAGTTCTTTATTATGAACTCAAATCAACTTGGGTGGCATCTTGATTATAACAGATGGAAAACATAAAAAGGTTAGTGATGGGATACACTGTATTAAATTAATGTGAAGTCCTCGGGTAATATGGACAACACTGTTTATATGTACTTACTGTGAAATATATTTTCTGCCAGGCTTGTGAAATACTTGGAAAGGCATATGCTATTTTGAGCTGCAGGTGTGTTATAAAGAAATCAACGCTGCAAAAATTTCATACAAAAACAAGCACTTACAAAACACTGAAGATAACATTTTAAACTTGCTGCTGCTTTTATATCCCTAAAGGTTAATTTATGATCGCAGAGGGAAGGTAAGTAGCCAGTTCCCTGCCGACTAATTATCACTTGAGTGTTTACTGTCTTCCCAAGTGCTTCAGTTTATATATTGAATTTTCAGCAGCCTCATAAATATATATTAAAAACCAAAACAAAACCAACAAGCAAACACATTTTCTCTACAGAGACAATTTTCACTGAAAAAAAAAGTAACAGTATATTTCATATAAACAACAATCATGCAAATTATTTGTTGCAATCTAGAAGACTACACCACAACTAAATTAGACAAGTATTTTTTATGTGTATATAAACCTTAAAGATTAAAGAGGAATCAGTTTCACAAGCATGGCATTTCTATATTGATAATACAGTAAAATAAAGTATTCCTTCTTTACTGGCAACTTGCTTGAATGGCACAGAGATTTGACTGGCCAGTGGTAGCCTGTTGCCTGGGATCTTTAATTTCCTAGCTGATCTATGGATCCAAACATACATATCTATGCAGTTGGAATGATGCTCATACTTCCATCCCACAAAATGATTTTTCCAGCACACTCTGTTCTTCTGATTAATTACATCCCTTCTGTTTACTCTCCCTACCTCCTGTGCCTCAGTACTTTGAATTCTCTTGTGGGTTACCAGTATATATTCAGATTAATTTTGTGCTGTGTGTGCATGAGGTCTGGGAGCTGTGATATAATACTTTCTTTTGTGACTGCCCTGGCTGTCTCTTTTAATTATTTTTAACTTACCTGTGATAAAAGATACCTCTGTAAATTGTGGATAGTAAATGTCAACACTTAGAAGTGAGTCTGCTTAGCTGGCTCTTCAGTTGTTCCTGTAGTCAATCTGATCAATTTGGCTACAGGAGCTGAGAGAGCTTTTCAGCTGACAAATTAAGACATCTTCAGAGTGAGCTTTTCAGGTTTTGTTGGGTGTTAGGCTGTATTTCTCATGGCTAGGATGAAAGTTCACAGATACGAAGCTCATACATGTGCATTCAGATGTCTGCAGTCAGGAGCTGTATCCTGTTCGTGTGGTCTCTTATTTAAAATCGACTTTGTTAGTGATTTAGTGGTAATATTCTGTCATGCAGGATTTTATAACCAGAAAAACCTGGTTCTTCCTGATTCCCTGTAACATCCTAAGAAACTTGTTATGACTTCTACTCTTTTGGCAATGTTAAAGTGAGCTTGGAGAGCAAGTAGTTACCAAATTTCAAGGATTCAATACTATGTGAAAATAAATTGCAAAGCTCAAACCCTAGTTCTTATTAACTGAAAGTAGCTCAGTTGATTAGAGCATTGCCAAGGGTGTCCGGTGCAGTTCGGCACCAGAACGCCGCGGCCCTTGAGAGCGTCCTGCAGAGAGCAGCTCTTCCAGGGGCTATGGCATGCTTCCCTAGGCAGTGGGTGATTGCAGTGGGCGATATCAGCTCTTGCGAGTCAGCTCTTAGCGATTCAGCTCGTGTGGTTTCAGCTCTTTGCGAATCACCCAAGGCCAGCTCGGGGACAGAGAGACGAGGAGGCCCATTCGGCAGTTCCTCTCTTTATTGTCCAAGCAGCCTCTGCGAAGGGGAGGCCAGGGACGGGAACGCCCTGCCTCCCTGGGCAGAGGCAGTGGCTTTTATGGGGAAGGCAGGGGTGGGGTGGGAGCCGACTAGCCAGCTGGGCACAAGGTATTACCATAAAGGCACAAGGCATGCTGGGAGTGGTTCATTTTGGTTGCTGTGACCTAGGGGAAGGTTTCTTATCTCTGATCCTCAGGCCTCTCTCCAAAGGAGTGCCAAGGGCTCGCAGCAGAGCATGGTGTTAATAACACCACGGTCACAGGTTCAATCTATGTACAGGCCATAAGACTTCACTGAAGTCCGCTGTAGTGTTGAACTTGAAGATCCTTATGGGTCCCTTCTGTCTCAGTATATTCTGTGTGATTCTGTGTATGTAATAAACTCTAAAAATTGGTTTTAGATTGGGTGGCTCATATAGCATTTGACATGGATTCATGTATCTTGATGAAGTTTAAAGTACAGTTGTATTCTAAGTGAAGCCAACCGTGTTAATAGAAGCTGAAGTAGTAGGAGTGAATGCACAATTTGATAAATATATCCTTGTCAATGTTGTACAGTCATTTTTGAAGGCAGATAAAAACCTGTCCATTTTTTTTTACTTATTAAAATCATCACCATCATAATCATCTTTCAGAAAAAAAAGTCAGCTGTTTTAAATACAGCAGTCAAAGCACAGATGAAATTTGTAAGCCAAAAAATTCAAAGACTTGTGGTAAAAATATTTTATTGAGGCAGTATCTTTAGAATTATGTATTTAATGGCTCTTATCTTCAATAGGATGTTATTTGGGGCTGAGTGGAGAGGCAGAAATTTCAGGTTTAATTTTATTTTTGTGGAGATAATTTTAAAAAATTGAAAACATAGCTATTGGAAAAAAAGTTTCAATTTGGAAGGATTTGTTGCTTCCAAATTTTTATATTCACTGTTTTGAATGTGCGAAGCCAAATTTAGCTCAGTTAGAATCATAGAATAATTAGGATTGGAAAAGACCTCCAAGGCTGAGTCCAACCTTTGACTGATTGCCACTCTGCCAGTTAAACCATGGCACCAAGTGCCACGTCCAGTCACTTCTTGAACACCTCCAGGGATGGGGACTGCACCGCCTCCCTGGGCAGCTCATTCTAATGCTCAACCACCCCTTCAGTGAAAGAATTCTTCTCAGTATCCAACCTGAACCTCCCCTGGCACAGCTTGAGGCCATTTCCTCTTGTTCTGTTGATACTTGGCAGGGAGAAGAGGCTGACCCCCACCTGGCTACACCCTCCTTTCAGGTGGTTGCAGAGGGTGATAAGGTCTCCCTTGAGCCTTCTCTTCTCCAGGCTAAACACCCCCAGCTCCCTCATCTACTCCTCATAGGATGTGCTCTAGGGCCTTCAACAGCTTCATTGCTGTTTGAGTTCTGCCAGGGCTGTGTGTAGGTGTAGAGAACATAGATAGGTTTTTCATCCATTGAATTTAATATAAGACAGTAACAGTTACACGTCATGGATTAACCCCAGCTGGCAGCTGTGTAGCACGCGTCCACTCTCTGTCCTCCCCAGCAGGCTGAGGAAGGGCATTAGGAAAAGGTAAAACCTGTGAGTTGAGATAAAAAGCATTTAATAATTGAAATTAAGTGAAATATAATAATAATAATAACAGGAAAAAGAGAGAGGAATAAAAGTTCTCTTAAGTGATGCACAATACAATTGCTCATCATCCACTGACCGATGGCCAGCCTGTCCCCAAGCAGTGATCGCCCCCTTCCAGCCAACTCTCCCAGTTTATATACTGAGTGTGGCATTCCGTGGTATGGAATGGCCCTTTGGCCAGTGCAGGTCAGCTTCTTCTGGCCATGCTCCCTCCCAGCTTCTTGTACACCTCCTCACTGGCAGAGCGGAAAGGGAAAAGTCCTTGACCCAGGGTAAGCACTGCTTAGCCACAATTAAAATTTCAGTGTGTTATCACATTATTCTCATATTGAACCCAAAACATAGCACTGTACCAACTCCCGGGAAGAAAATTAACTCTACCTTTGCCAGGACATCATATAGAATTCATGGGAAGGAGCTTTCTTGAAATGCAGATTATACACTTTTCTAATATTAGGGTTTTTTTCTAGTCAATTACAGCAAACTCAGCCTTTCTAAATAATGAGTTTTAAGGAGGAGAAGACGGAAAGGAGGCACTAGAGGCTTTAAGAGCAAAGTAAGTTTTGGGGTTTTTTTATAACCATGACAGGGTTGTAAAGAAGAAAATGAGAGGATAGGAGCTGCTTAGTTGTCAAAATTGAATATGCCTCTACAATGAGAACTGAAGGTTAATTATATCCAAATAATGTTCTCTATTATCACTTCTGTCATTCCCAGACATTGTCTACCTACCTTCTTACTCAGAATCCTAATTTTGACCTTGAAAATAGAAGATGTCCAGGGAGGTGGGAAGCTACTTCACATGTTGCATCCATTCTCATATTCTTGTTTATCATGTGTTTTTAAGGAAGAAATAGAATATGTGAGAGTAGCCCAAAGAATGACACCTTTAGAAGATTTTTATTTATGTAAATTCCATGGTTGGAAGGTTTCAAAGCTAAATGTGAGAAAATTGTTTGTAAAATAATGCTCTATTCAGGACTTTCCATACGGGTTTTTCGAGAGACATTATTGTTGAGTGGCTTTTTATATTGCTGAAAATAATTTAGGTATTAACTAGGACTATTTGTGGAGGATTTTCTTAGGGAAAGAGGACATGTGAGCAATCCAGCTCACATAGGTGAATAGCTTTGGTGCCAAGAGCAGGAGGATACCATGAAGGACATGAAGGAAGAAATATGCCAAAAAATAATTAACTCCTCGATACCGAAGAAAGAAGTGCAGACCAAGGAACATTGAAGAAGTGTTGTTATCACTACTGGTGGAGTTCGCGTGATCAGTAGTATTACTACCAATCAGCTTGTGGACGGGATGCATGAACTAGAACAGATAACCAATAGTTATATTAATGTAAGCGCATGCATTTAGACAAAAGGGTATAATAAGACACTGTGCTTTGTAATAAACGGCTTCACTTAATCATATTGGTTGTGCATGATGACCCGTTATTGATCTCCCACAACTATTGAACTCTCTTTTGTTGTTTTTATGTTATATTAGGCCTCTGGATTAGTAGGAAAGGAAACAGTTATTAGTGGACAACACTGAAGACTTTTGAATGCCAAGCAGCACTGGCATTAATGCTTGCCTGTTATGTTGTGCAGGTAGATATGACGCATCATTTAGGGCTAAATACTAAAAATTTGTATTTTCTTTTGTTTTTTCTCTCTTCAACAGACTCAGAGTACTCCTATTACAATTTAATCTTGAAGAAAGCAGGACAATTTTTATCCAATTTACAAATCAACCTATTGAAGTTTGCACTTTCCATACGGGCTTATTCTCCAACTGTTCAGATGTTTCAACAGGTGACAGTATTGCCTGATATATTTGGTACATGACTGAATGTGGTACTTTGGCTGAAGAATGTTCATTTTTACAGTTCAGTATAATAAATACCAGTATTATTTGGAATCAAACATAATAAAGGTGATGCTTTATAAGCTGGTTATATTGACAGGAGCAAATATGCGTGTTTAATTGTATGGATAGCATTCCTTTCAGGGTAGAATTTTTTGCAGTTTTTCATTTTTTAAAACTGAGATTGTGGGGATTTTTTGCATTGCTTTAAATAATCCTATGGGAATTCAGATATTCCTGAAGTAGGACGTTTCCTGTAGCTTCAAGTATATTTGTTATTTAGTGGACTTCTCATCTCTCACATTATTTTAGTATTTGAAAAGTTGAAAAATAGAAAAACCTCCTTTATTAATGAAAAAGTGAGAGGATGTAAATTCATGGTGCCTCTAAACCTAAAACTGCTACTCCTCCTTTTAGCAGTTCCACCTTTAAGATGAAGTGAGAAATCCATGTTTCTGAAAGGTAATAAGCTGTAATAAAGTTAGGAAGTTTTGCAGGTGTTCTCTGGAGGAATATCATAATCTCAGACTCATGTCTTTTCCTTTTTACCTTTCAACTGGTGAATCCAGAGTCACTGACATGCGGCCAGATGATTCCCACTTCATATGGGAATAACTGAGTAGAGTTTAAAAAAAAAAAGCAGGGGATGGGAAAGAGAGAGAATCAAAAATTGGCGTTATTTCTTTGGGATTTATTGGTTTAGAAATCTAATCTTCGTATGTTAACATGATTGCTGATAGCAGCTAAAGTTAAAAATATCTCAGAGTACAGGCTATGATTTCAGCTTGTGGAGCAGATTTCTCAGTCCTGTCTTTACAGAACAAAAATGTACTTTCATTTTCTGGAGAATGACTGCATTTAATAGACTACATCTCACAAAGGTTGTAGAGTCTGAATCTTTTAATATTTTTCTTTCTTTTTTTCCCCCCACATGTACCCAGTTTTGAATGGGCTTAATTAGAAACACAACTTAATGGCAGCTGTTGAGTTATTTTAATCAAAAGGATGTGAGTTTAAGTTGAAGTGCAATCAAAGCATTCTGGTTGAGTATAATTGTTGAAATATTAGATTGCAGCTGATGAACCTCCACCAGAAGGCTGCAGTGCATTTGTGGTTATCCATGAGAAGCACACCTGTAAGACTAATGAAATAAAAAAGCTGCTGAAGAAGGCTACTAAGAGGTAAATATAATGATCTGGTTTAAGAGGAAAAATAGATTACTAACGAGCTTAATATAATGAGAGTTCATCAATTATGAATTAAAGTAGGTTTTAAAATAAAATCATAGAGCTTTGGTCCTTTAATCTTTGGACATGGACAATTTTGCATTTTTTCCTTTTTTTTTTTTTTTTTTGACATGGGATAGTCAAGAGTAAGTTACAGTGTGCTTTCAATACAGTTTTACAGTTTTGTGTGTCTGACATAGTACCCTGCTGACAGACCTTTCTCTGTAGTCAGTGTCGCTGCACTTCAGGTTTTCTGGGCTACAGGGGTTGGCACAGGAGTAGAAGAGGAGTCTACCACAGCTGGCATAACCTTTCCTCACCTTGTGCTAGACTTTACACCTATCAACCCTTTCTGTGGGTTTTGCCTGTGGTAACTAGCATCAGTCCAGAATTAATTTGAGCTCTGAAGTAAAATATGTAAAGCCTATCAAAATAACAGTAATAAAAAAAATGAAAGTATAATATTTAATATCTATTTTTTAAAAAGGTACTAAATTGTGTTTTTTCAACACCTGCATGTAGCAATTTTTTCTTTGTGGTTTTTTCTTCCCCCCTGCAATGGTCTCCATAATATGCATCAGTGTTCATACCCTCAGCCACTTCATGGAGATATGCAGAGCTGAAAGGTGATTTAGTAGGGTATATTTCTTGGGTTTTGCTTTCTGTCAAATATAAATTGTGGAGAAAAACCCTGAAAACCTGTAAATTTGTCTCTTTGGGGTTGGTTGCTTCTGAAAATAATTTTTTATTCTACATATATGATTTGTGATGTATTCTAAGTTCATTGATACAATTATAACCTACTAAATCATTGTCTTTTACTTATTCAATAGCTAAGATTTCTGTAAAAACAACTCACTGTCTAGTTTACGATGTCTCATTTTTAACTATTATATTCTTCTAACAAAAGTCTCTTATTTTCTTAGATAAAAGCCAAAATAATTGTACAAATTATCTAAAATACTGATGAATTCTGGTGGTCATATATTAAGGCATCATATGACCTTAACATTTTATTGCAATGTCTAAATATAGTAATATTTTAAAGCAGTTAACTGGATTCAGCACATTCTCCTTTCTGGAGGTATTATTCCCAAATGTACAAGATTCTGGAAGATTACAGTGCGAAACAATAGAATCCTGAATTACTCAGATTTGAGAGAGACTTCTAGAAATCATTAAGAACTTGCAACAAGACTGAAATTTCTTTTATTTGATCAGTCTTCTATTTTCAATAGCTTTGCATGCACCAGTCACATCACAACCTTCAGAGCTGCAGGAACAAAATCTTGATAAATTTTCCCTCCTCCCCACCCCAAAAGTATTTGTATCACTCAAATATTTAGAGTACCTGGAGCTCAACCCTGAGAAAAACGTGTTCACCTTCACATGTTCAAGTAATTGTTTCCACTCTTAGTTCCATTTGTACCTTGGGTAGCGGATGCTTTTCACCTATGCTGGTGATATATAGGCTAGGTGATAAAGACAGTGCTGTGCTCCTGTTCCTTCTTTTCTATATGGTGAACAAACAATCTGTGGGACAGTGTGCTATCTCGCAGCTGGTTGCTCTAAATCCCTCAATCTTTTTCTGTCTTTTCATAGAAGAGATCTTTCTGATTGATTGATTCCTTTTTTTTATTTCAAGGTATTTTCTTTTGTGTTCCATTCTCTGTCTTCTGTCTGTTATGACTCTTCCAATTAAGCTGAGCCAGTTTAAGCTATGCTTTCAGTTGTTCACCATATTTGGATGAGGACTCGAGAAATGTTCTGATTTTAGGGATTGGTAGTTTCAAATCTCACTGGAAGAGAAAGAAGAGGTTGCAGCATTCTTTTGTGTGGATTCATCATCTCAACTCCAAGATTCAGGAAATCTCAGGCACTTTGGACTAAGGAGATCCCAGATATTCTGCATGTCAAGGTTAAGGTTTTGCTTCATCCAGTCCTTCATGCAGCAGCAACTGTGATTTTGTTCTTTGCGCTTTCTGCCATGTTGCAATGGACTGTGTGGCTCTAAATGGAAGTATTTTGTGTGGAGGTGCAAAGGATCCAGAGCTCAAGGACTCTGGATGTTTCAAAGAACACGTGGTTAAATGGTTGGGATTGCTGATCTTGCTAACTTTCCAAAACACAACACCAAGATTTCTGGGACTGTCTCTGTGAAGAGCAGAAGCATTAATTGAAGTCACATTTGGCTCAAAACAATCAATGCCTTACCTTTGTCAGTATGTTTGCTGTCTTCCATCACATTGCTTCTGCATCCTATCCTGGCAACTATCTAGACCAGCATATAGTTGCCTGTACTACCCTAGTAACTGATTAGCAAGTGCTGAACTCCACATCTGTGTAATTGTTTTATCTTTTTGTCTGCCCAGCTGTTCTTCCTTGTCTTTCAGGCAGCCTTCTTACAAGCATCTCTTATGGCAGGAAATTAATTAGCTTTCAGCTCTAAGAGCAGGAGAATCAATTCCTTGTCACTACTATTCAGCATTGAAGAGAAACAGAGGATGGAGGCTTATCTTGGATTTACAAGAGCTGAACACTTTAATTCTCAACCCAAGGTCATTAGGGAAGCTTTATGCAGTGTTATTTCACGTCAGCACTTAATATTTTCACGAAGCATGTTCATTGTGATGTGAAATTCTTCCTTTGAGACTGTCACTGTTCAAGTCATGGCAGCACTCGGTAACCACCTTAGTTGGTTGGTTGAAGTAGGGTGGTTAAAGTTAGGAAAAGAGAAGCTCCCTTGATTTAGGTTTTCCATTCTCTACGTGACTGTGGCAGCTCTTTTCTCTCTGGCTATGAGAAGGAAGTTGCGCAAGTCACATCCCACAGAGCTTTCGCTGGGGCAAATCTGGGTCACTTATTCAAGAGTTGTTTCAGACTCCTGGATCTCACCTCTTTGGTCTGCCTTGTTCTGTGATAGCAGTAGGACAGCTTGCCTGATATTTCTGTGACACCTGGCTACCCGCACACAAGTTAATTGTCAGACTGGGCCCTTGCTTTTATTTCTGCCTTACAAATGAGGTCCTTGTTTGCATACTTACCAAGCTTACACAGGACATTGATGTTAAAACCCTAGGCAGCCTTGCCGCGATGCCGCCAGCGGGGGCACCGGGCTCCCACTCGCGGTTCTGGGGCTGGCCGGGCCGCTTCAGGCGTGAGAGGGCTGGCGAAGGTCCTGGTGAAGGTCCTGTGTGGGTTCACCTAACCCACTGATGGTACAGGCGTGCCGAGGAAGGAGAGACGAAGCGGAGGGGGCTCCTCAGATGGTTTGTTTGGCACTGGGGTCATGCCAGAGAGCGCTGGCACTGGGAGTTACAGTTACATATATACCAGCACAAGGGTATATATGTAACTGTATACCCTTGTGCTGGTATATATGTACAAGGGTACAACATCCCTTGTTGTACCCTTGTTGTACAAGGGTACAACATCCTATGAGGTAGGGATGCAGGGTTTGAATTTGGTGAGCTTTGTATAGGATTGTGAAATACAGAGCCCTCCAAGGGGGGAAACCAGATATGGGGGTTGGGGGGGGAGGAGGGAGACAGCAGTGCCTGGCCATGAGTGAAACCGAAAGCTGGCCAACAGCACACCGCAACATAACCTCATACAAATTGCTCCTGCTTGAAGTGAGGGTTTGCAGCACATTACCTCCAAGGCTTACCTTTGCAGTGTAAATTATTCTATTATTTTTTACATTGAAGATATTCCTAAGATTTGCATCACAGAAACTGTGGCGTTCTACTCACGCCTTTCTGGGATGGCTCTTTGGAGAGTGTCTACTACACACAGGTCTGTACTGTGTATTGGGTTAGAGTTTCCTAACTTGTCTTGAGGATTCTTGGCGACAGTTTGCTGGTCTTTTGACTGTCTATGCAAAGGCAACTTTGAAAAAGTGTGCTCATCAAAAATTAGTATCTTGAATGTATTAATGATATCCTCTGTTACTTCATCTTTCCCAGGTTTTATTCAAAAGATGTTTTTAGTCATCTAAGAAATCATTGCAGCATAACTTTTCTAGTCATGATATTCAATTAGGAGGGCAGATAGGCAGTCAAAGTTTGCAAAATTAGCTAAATTAACAGAGCCTGATGGTGTCAAAATAGTATAACCCCAGTTAGTTTTCAGGTGTGTTAGCAGCTTTCTCAAACTTCGCAGAATCTCCCTCTGCTACTCTGCTACTTTGTGCATCTCTAATAGATGTAATGTATCAGTCAAATTAAAAGCTTCAAGCTGTTACTGAAGCACAAAATCTCCAAGTGCTATTCTTTTCATATGCTTTATGTTGTGATCTGGTAAAATATATTACAATTATTTATAGTTGATGCTGATTTTTCAGTTTCTTATACCTCAGTTTGTGAATTTGTTGTTCTGGGTTTGTTTGTGAGCAATCATGGTTATTTTGTGATGATTTTAACATGGCTTGTATACTTTTAGCATATAAACATCTACTAATTTTTTAAATTATGAAATAGAAAAACCTCCACTGTTTTAATTTTCTGACTTTATAATACTACAATTATTTGTTTTAAAACCAGACCCAGGCCGTATCTTTTTAAGGGAGACCATAAATTCCCAACTCTCAAAGAGGATGGCCCAGTGGTTATTCTATATGCAGAAGTGGGTACAAAAGACTTTGTCAAATTCCACAAGATTTTATCTGAGAAGGCGCAAAAGGAGGAAATTGTTTATGTTCTCCGACATTATGTTCAGGTATGCAGTTCAAATCAACATTGTTTCAGTAAACTGTTAGTATTGTCTTTGCTTTGCTTGGTTTTTGACAAAACACATTTTCTGTGTTTATTTTTGCATTTGCCTAAATTATGTGCAATACATTTTCTAATTTTAAAACTCTTTAGGTAAGTGATTCAACTGATACAAACTAGGAAGCTGGGAAAGCGTGATAATGTTACCAATCCTTCATGCAAACACTGATTGTATCACTGATCTTGAAAAACCTCTTTTTTTGGTTATATGTCTAGATTTTGTACAGTGTTATGAAGATCTCAGGTGAATCTTGGTGCAGGAGACTGAACATATTAGAACTAGAATTAGAAATGTGGAAAGTAGAATAGAGAATCAAATGGAGAAATCACCAATTTTATTTTTACATATTCTCAGTGTAATCTCATGTCTTCTCTGAGATACAGCAGCATGGGCTATCACAGCCAACATCATTGACCAGTTTTAAAATGTTTGTGTTCCATAGTGTCACTATGTGAAACACAAAGTTTCTGAATTATTTTCTTAACTTACTCTTCTCCCTGAAACAAGAAAAATAATCAGTACATGGAACTGTATTGTCCCCAGTTTTGATTATTGGAAGGTTTTTATGATTTATATTCAAAGTACAGCTCTTAAATAGCGTGACTAATCTGAGAATAATCTGATGGAGTGAGAGGTTGCTGTGATTTATGTAGACCAGGCATTTCAGGGACATGAGATACGTAGTTTGCTGATGACTTTGAGTTGTTTGCTCACAGTAGTGAAATAGAGAATTTGAGGAAACCAGTCTTGAATTCTAAGTTGTATGGGGTATAGTTTTTATTGAACTTTGTTCTTTTATGCTCTTTTATTTCAATTAAATGCCTACTTGCATATTAAATGTCTCATTGCTCTGCTTGGTTTATGCATCATGGTCCCCCCAAATGCATGTTGTCTTCTTGCCTGCACCTTTTCTCTCTTCAGACCTCTCTTCCCTTTTCTTCCTTCTTCACAACCTCCATTTTTGTTCTTTGGTTCCCACTGAGATGGATTCTCCCTCCTTTTTTACATTAAATGCAAGAAGAGGGAGCATTGATAACGGAAGAGGTATGGTCTTTCTCCTGTCTCTTTTTTTTTTACCAAGGTCACTGAGACTACTTCTCTGCTCCCTCTGCCTTGAGATTTGCTTAGAGGATGGACAGAGAAGCCTCCCAGCCCCGCTGACTTTTCACTCATGGACTGGAGGATTCTCAGTAAAGAATGATTGATAGAAATTGCAAGCTAGAACTCAAAGGCTTTCAAGAAATTGCTGCTGTGCATGTGCAAATTGCATTTTGGAAAGGGAGTTTTCATACATTTGGGGCAAATTAGGGCATGTATTCAGAAATAAGTGTGTTTTGTGTAATTACACTATTGAATGTCAGACTTCCACTCCAAAGTTAGAAATAGTTGTTTGTTTTTAGTAAGTGGCAACCTGTTTTTTTAGCAGTGATACTTCAATATATTTTATTAACACTCCTTACAGAAAGTGATTAATTGTTTTATCAAAACTTTTTTAAAGAATAAGTCTGATGCAAAACCAGAGAATTTCCTCCTAGCATCCTGGAAGTCTGGCAACATTACAAAGAAATGAGTAACAGTTTAAAATTTGAATTGTGAGACATCAGTAATTGTATAGGGTGCTATGAGCTCTGCCTGTTCTAGTCCCTCCTCTAGTATTGTGTGAGGGGATTGTAATTTTGACCAGCCTTTCTGTGATTTCCAGGACATTATCACGTTCTGTTACACGCTTTCTCAGTGGACTGTCAATATGCCTTGCCCTTTGAATTGAGAGATGAATTTAAGTAATGACTGTCATAACATTTTAAAGTTACAGTATTAGATACTGCTAATCTCCTTTAAATACATTTTTTAAGTTATGTTTTTTTTTTCTTGTTAAAATAATATCATCAAGCAGAAACCAAATTCCAGGAAAATGTATTTATCTGGATATGGTGTGGAACTTGCAATAAAGAGTACGGAATATAAAGCAGTAGATGACACACAGGTTAAAGGTATGTGGGTTTTTTAACTGATTGATAGATATCTCATTGGAAATACTATTGAAATGTGTCAAAATCTTCCGTTTGTGCAATCTGTAGTCATTAATGTTTTGAAGGTTATACTGAGAAGGAAATCTCAGGTATTAGGAACTAAGAAATCAAAATACATGAGAACATTTGTAAAGATCTGTGCTTAGGATACAGTCCATTTTCTACCCTCTAATTGTTGTTTTCTGTAGTTCTTCAAAACACAACCCACTCTTCTTCCTCTCACTAATTTTAAGATTGTTTAACCTTTGTACTTTAGTTACTTTATGATTGTTGGCATCTCTCATATACTAATGACTACAGTATCTGCACATCAGTGTTTCTGAGCTGAGCAGGTTTTTTTTCTGAATTGGCGTGGAAATACTTTCACAGTCTTCTGTAGGAAACATGTGATGTGCCATAGAATTTGGACCAGTGCATGTTACAATGTATTGAAATGAGACATTTACTACAGAAGGTGGTAACTACCAACATGGTGACACAAAGAAATTACTTTGCAGGGACATATACAAGATATAAGGGAAGTTAAGTCTCTTTGGTAAGACTAAGGTGTTTAATGACCTTTGAGTCATGTCAAAAAATAGTTTAGTTTTTTTAAAGGGGAAGAAACTGATCTCTGACTTACATAAAATGCCAGATGGAGATTCAAGTGCTTTAAGGTCATCAGACTTTTCAAGTGTAAATTTGGTAGTAGTTGACTGATAAGAGTTACACCTTTTCACTTAATTGAACAGAGAAATGGCTGTTTTGGGAAGTGAACTGTTTAACCTCATCTATCTAATTTTATATAAAAATTGTTACCACTGTAAGAATTATATTAAAAAATTAATTTTAATGTTGCAAAGTTCTGTAGAGTAATTAATTCTGATGCCAAAATATGTAAGTATAAATCTAATTAAAACTACATCTGGGAATGACAACTTTGTGGTTCTATGTTTCTATTAACTGTTTTATAATTCATAAAAGTTTAATATAACAATGACTTTCTTGGCTTATATTGTCTACATGTGTTATGTGTTCAGGAGCAAATGAGACAAAAGAAGAGGAAGAGGAGGAAGAGGAGGAGGAAAGTGATGTCCAAGGATTTATCTTTGGCAAATTAAAGTGAGTTGATATAAGTTATAATTAAATTTCTACTTTTGTGTCTGGAACCTGAACCGGTTGGGTTTTTTTAATAGAAGAATTGAGATTTATGTTAGAAATTACTTTATTTGGTGAAAATGATTATTTTTTTTAATGTCTTTTGAATATAAAGATGCAACTGTTGTTTATTTTGTTAATTCCAATTTATTGCTTTTAGTTTTCTAATTATCTTAGAATGTATACAGTAAACTTATTTAAGTAAAAAAACTCTCTGGGTAGGTAACACAAAAACTTAGAACATTGTGATTTCACATCATTAGATTATTAGGATCAAAATGTTGGTTTTCAAAATGCAAGTGGTAGCACAAGAAATCCAAACTCGTGTGCCGAATCTGAATAAGGTGTTTTTAAGAAGGATACTAATGGATTTCAGAGAGTTAAGGAGTGATATTTCTAGGAAGATGGGCTTGCTATAGATACCATCTTATTTTGGAGTTTGTGAATTTGTGTTCTCTTCCAGCAGGAACTCTTATCTCCAAGCTGCAATCTGTTACATGAAATTGAATGTTACCCTGTTGAGCACTCCTTCCAGTCCTCAGTTGGTGGATTCATTTTGTGGTTGCAGTCATCCAAAGTGCTTCCCTTTTCCTGTAACAGATCCATGCAGTGAATCATAAATTCTTTTCTTCAGCAAAGAACCCTCGAGACTGTGGGTCTTCTATCTACATGTCATTCTCTCGATTATTCTTTAAAACTAAAAGTAAAAGTGTTTGTAGATATTGTCACTAAACTGTAAGTCTCAGAGTTCAGAGCTGCTAATTATGTCTAAATTCTTGAGAGCCCATCCCCTTCCTGCCTTTTTGTTCTCAAACACATTCAGGTAGAAGTGCACTCAGATCTTGATGCTTCCCTGTTGTTTCACCTATGTGTTTTAGACTGCACAGCAGGTAGTACCAAATGCTTATGCCATATCTTTGTCTGAGCTTTATTCTTCTTGTATCTGTTAGGTTTAGCTATATCTCTTGATTCTCCACTGTGACTGATTTGTGAAGCTGTTAGATGATGACTTTTTGACAGTTTCTAGATTCATTGGGTTTTTCTCTTCCCTTTCTCATACAGGAGGTAAAATAGATGTTCCAGTAGTCTGTAAATTGTCCCTCTTTTACAGCCATGTCAAAAGTTTTAGTTTTCTTAGCTGCGAAATAGTTATGAATATAAGCAGAAGACATTAGAAATCTAATGGAGATTTTTTTTTTCAAGGATATCTTGTAGCAGCAGGCTGAAGTATTAGCCCTCAAAACTTCTTAACCTACCTATTATGTTTTCAAAACAAATAGCTAAGCTTTTATGTACCATGTTCATGTCTGACTGGTTATTTGTGTGCTCAGTAGATTGATTTTGTCAGTGGCGTCAATTTATAAAACATGTTCTCAACATTGCCTTGCCTATACCTGCTGTAGTTAATGCCACAAAGAGTGTGTTCAGTTACAGTCAGTGTATAGTACAATTGATATACAGTTAGGTATACATTATCCTATAGTAAGCTAACTAAACAGTTACCTGTATGGTGTGTTGATACTGTCTAATCTTTGAGTTCATTTATTCCATCTAAATTTTTGTGGCAGGTGTTGAGACAGATCACTATGAAGTAATTTAACTCCTGGTATTTAGTAAGAATTTTCTCATAGAGAGCGTTGTCAAGCATTGGAACAGGCTGCCCAGGAAAGTGGTTGACTTGCCATCCCTGGGAAGATGTGGCACTTAAGGACATGGTTTAGCGGTGGACTTGATAATGCTGGACTAATGGTTGAACTTCAGGACCTTAAAGGTCCTTTCCAACCTAAATGATTCTATGATTCTGTTTAACTGGGGTTTAGCACTTAGAAATCACCTTTTCTCACCCCAAATCCATATTTTTGTTTCAAGAATGAATTAAAGTTTTCATTCTTGGTTGTTATCCTAAGAATACAATATTAGCTGTGAGCAGTGCTGTGAAAGCAGACATTGATGGATGTAATTTATTCTGCATTTTTTTGAGATAAAATGTTTTATTGTAGACGGATGCATCCTGATCTGAAAAATAATCTGATAGAATTTAAAAAACATCTCATTGAGACTACTAACAACATGGAACCACTGAAGGTTTGGGAGCTACAGGGTACGTATTGCATTTTTTCTGAATGAACACAATACCTTGTGTAATACTCCTTTGTTATTTTAATGTATCGACATTATGATAAAAGCTTCTTTTAAGAAGAGACATCGTTTCATTAAAAGGTCGTAATACGTCAAGTATTCAAGAGGCATGTGCTGGTACCTTGTACTGTATGCTAGAAATTAAAGGAACATGGAAGTAATTTTATAAGATAGAGAGATATATTGCCTGTTTTTCTGCCAGGTGTGTCATCTCAGGTATTAAAACTTGATTTAGATTTTTTTTTGGAGGTCAGGCAAAAGATACAATGTTGGCATGACTATTGGGTTGGGATGAAATACATGTTAGGACAGTTTGTTTTCTTTAATGTATAAATTTTATCAATGTACTGGAGTTCACATTGACACATTTTTTTTAATATAATTTCAAGTGGAAGAATATGCTTTAAAAAGCTTTCCTATAGAAAAGGAAAACAAAGATATTGAATCCTAAAGCTTGTGTGCTGATGACTTGCAGGACATTCTGTATCTTGAATGAAATTGTAAATAATTTTAAAATAAGAATCTCTCCTAAAATGTCATGACACTTAAGTTTATGCAACTAAATGTTCCCCCTTACATTCTTCCGTTTTAGAGGACAACCTGAACAAAATTAGTTTGCATGTATGTTAGTGCAGTGAAGGAGACTGAGCAATCATCTGAGCTTCAGTTTCTTTTGGGACCCTGATGTTACAGAGCTTGCAAACAATGTCCAGTCTGGTATTAGCTATGTGAGATAATTGTAGTTCACTTGCCATCTTTTATCAGTGAAGATCAACTGCAGAATTTATCTTTGTCGAAAATTAAAAACAATTGAAAAATATTGCTTTAAAGTTCTGCTGAGAAATCTATTCTGCAAATAAAAACAGAATAGTGGTTTTGACTATTTTTCTTTTTGTGGACGATTGAATACCACTTGATTGATCTTCAAGCAGAAGCAGCCATGAAACTTCAATCCCTTTAATGTCTGCCTTCAAAAGCGAGTACAAGGTGTCTGTTTAGTGGTGGTCTTTTCTGTGGTGTTATGGCTATGTATGTATATAAAGGAAACTGATGCTGTTCCCCAGGAAACCAGTTCTTAGTGTTGAAAGTAGTTAAGCATTGGGATGCTGTTAATTTATGTCAGGAAGACGTGTAGTGGCTTATGGTTCAGGATCTTCAGTCTTCAGCCCCCATATTTTTTGATGCAGTTCTTTTGATACCCTTACTGCTGACATGACAGGGTGCTTTCTCCAGTTCATTCTTAATGACTAATTATAGTGGCTGAATTAATGGCTCAGCTTCTCTCTGATTTCCTTTAATTAGCTTCAAAGTAAAAATCTAACTAAATTTAAGCAAAACTACTTCAGCTATAGGGCATACTTCTATTTATAAATGAACCTAAACACCATTCAAGAGTTTTCTTTCAAGAGCTTTTATATTTTAGGTAAGTAATTAGTAAGTACTTTTTCCTCAAGGTGCCTTACAGTGCACTCTCGGCTGTGTTAGGGTGCGGCAAGAGGAGGTCTGTAAGTGACAGCCCAGATCAGAGATAATCAAGGAGGTAAAAAGATGTCAGTTGGCCTCAGTGGTATTTGAATATTTGTATCCTAGCTATTCAGCATGAAATGGAAATTATTAACAATTTATGAAGGGTTTTAAGTGTGTGACCCAAGGTCACAGCTTCCTCAATATCTGAAGTAACAGCAGCAACTGGGGGTGGTTACTTCAACTGATCACAATTTATGTACCTGTTGAAAGGGTTCTGAAACCTACTTTTAAGAGTGGTTTCTTTTTATACTTCTTGTTAAAAGTATTAAGAAATAGAAGTTAACATTTCACCTCTCACTCACCTATTTTTTTCGACCAAGGAGTAACTTATCAGGCTAAACTAGGAATGTCTTATTCACTTTGATTCAGCCTTCTTTTTTTTTTATTTTAATTCCAAATTGCTTCAAGATGATCTTACAAGGTTTTACTAGGCAGCATCATCTATGACTTTCTACCCAGCACTTTTTACTATATGTCGCATCAGCTTTCCTTAAACTGAATAACCCGAGGCTTTCAGTTTTTGCTTAAACATCATAACTAGAAGATTATGAGGAAAAATGATCATTGCCTGAGTTAGTTAAGCAGATGCATGCAAGGTACTTGGAAGCATCTAGTATATTACAGCCTTACCCCATTGGTACCAAAATTGGTTTTGCCCTGGTCTTATATGTCAGAATTTGTCATGCTCAAGTTAGACTCCAGAGAGAGCTAACTGAATTCCATTATTGCTTTTTCAGTGGATAGACAAATTAATTTTAAACTGTCCCATTATCTGAAAATTTGCTTCATTCTGAAAGTGGGATCCCTTTAAAAACTGTACTAGGTGTTTAGGAGAACTGAAATTTGACAGTAGTTTGACCTTTAATTTGCGAGTGTCCGTTTTCTCTTTCTATGAAATTGCTGCTCCTTTTGAAAATTGTACAATTCACATGCTCAGTGCAGCCTTTTCCATTAAATAGATCTGTTCTCTGAAAAATTGTGAAGTCCTGGATCTGGAAAGGTCTTACTCTTTTCTGCAGTTATGGGGGTCTGTGGATTGGTTTGTATCTAGGTTTGCGTGTGGTACGACCCCTTTGATGACGGCATAATACCTTGTGATGAATGGTCTGGGATTTTTCATTCAGTGTGTTTCTGTAAATATCAAAATTACAAATACAATGTACGTGTTCAAGAAAGTCAAGCAGAATTCTGCAGAAAAGCTTGAATTTAGTATTTCCAAGTTTAACATGACCCGTTTTTCAACCTTAATAATATTGCTTCGTAATCATTGAATCAACGATTGAAACATAAAATGTTAATAGTGAGAATCAGTATATTGAACAGTTTTCTGATTGTAGGCAGTAATGATTGAGCGATATTTCCAGTGATTATTTATATATTTTTCTCCCCCCACGCTAGATCTTAGTTTTCAAGCAGCTACTCGAATTATGTCTACCCCTGTTTATGATGCCTTAAAGGTAATGAAAGACATCACTCAGAACTTCCCCATAAGAGCCAGGTATGATACTTAAGCTTTTTTTTTTTTTTCAAATGCTATTTTTATGTTTGCGTTTGACTGTAATGAGAGTAATATAGATACATATCCAAATCCTGCAGTCAGATATTCATGTTTGACAGCTTACTAGATGGATTCCAGGCAGTTTCATTGAGTAGAAGATAACTCCAGGGAGAGCTCTTGATCAGTGTCTCAAATGTTTCCTGTCTGATGCAGGAGATACCCTGAAGACATGCTAATCCTTCAGGCACTTAGTCTTCATGGGTTTTACTGGACTGATATTTTCCCAGGTGAAAACTTTTGTTGAATTAGTAGCAGAACTAGTCACCGTGGGAAGAGGCAAACTACTATTCATAAATTTCTTGGGGATCCACACACATTAGTTCTAAGTACAGCATTGCTCTTGAGATTGGGTCCTGGCTATTGTATGTTAGTGTTCTTACTAGGGAAGATCTGTCTTCTATAACAGATTAGTTAATAAAAGATCAAGATAAATATTAAATTAACGGACATGTCCTGATTTTAGCTGTCCTAATACGAGAAATTGTTCTTCCTGTAAGCCAGTAGT
>VYZT01029831.1:0-25855 GCA_013400735.1 Pomatostomus ruficeps | reverse complement strand
AAAAATAGTGCACAGAATATATTCCATTAATAGTCTAATCATACTCAACCTGATACGTCAAAAATACTAGCTTGGAAAAAAGAAGGCTAGAATAAACATGAAATGAGGAGATATTGCTTAGTCACTTTAGATTAATAGCCAATCATTATAATGATAGTGTTTTTAAACTGTGTAAGTTTCAGACACTTTATATATGAAAACAACCATTTTTTATTACTCAAAATTTGGTTTTAAGAAGCTGTATACAAATTTTAGAACTGTAATTATGAAAATAAAGTAGAATACTGTATGTTCCTTAAAAACGTGGTTACTTAGACCATAAAAGAATTAATATATTAATTAATTTCCTCTGAAATCTTCTTTCTAATTTACCACCTGTATTTTTGTGTCTCAGTATTTCCAGTTGAAAAGGTTAATCTGAGGTAGATTTTACAAAATGTCATCAGATGTAGACAGTGTACCAACTGATATATGTCATGGCAACATTTTGATAATTCATTTTATAGGGGATTTTTCATCTTTGATTTGTTGTATACTTGTCATATTATTGCATCCTTAAAGAGTAGATAATTAAGTATTATAATACTCTGTTACTTGCTATTTATTAATCATTCACAAATGTTAACAGTATGACTATGTGAAAGGTTTCCTTTTTTCCCCTCAACATTCAGTACTACATGGCTACATGTTCTTTCAGGTAAGAATAAAGATGCATAAAATTATGTTATAGAGGTTTCAACCTTAAGGTCATGCAAGAACATTCCTACATAATGTAGAAAGATATATAGCATCCATTTACTTTCAGTCAGTAAGGTGTTTCTCTTTAGTGAGAGTCTGTAGCACTTGACAATTACAAAAACATTCCTTAAAACTTTGTGAGGCTCTGAACAAATGACAGAATTCAAAATGAACAATGTCTTTCATGGGTATTCTTGGACCTGTTGCCTCAGGTTGGTAGGGTGTCCTTTTCAAGGATCAACCATCACACTTTCTCCATAAAATTATGCTAGAATCCTGCATCATCAACTGCCATGCATGAACAAAGAGCTATGTAATGATTCCCTGTGATGCCACTAATGTTCTAGTAATAGGAATTGCTTTCCTATTACTAGAACAGCTATCAGTAAAGCTTAGCTTTCGCTGATGGGTATTTTAGTTCCTTGCTAATGTTGAACAAGCTTTGTCCTTTGCCTATTTTTTTTTTTATTTTCACATTTATGTTTTATTTTTCTGCCTAACTACTCATAGTAGGAGCCATTTGGAATTATATAAGTTGTCCTTTTTATTTGTGCATTTTTAATCAACTATGTGTGCAGAATGAAGCATTGCTTCCGAGAGTTACAGGCCCTATTATTTGTGTTGAGTTCAGCATGATAAAATTCAGATTTTTAAAGTATTTTTGGAACTGTTCTTTAATTCACACTTCTCTAAAACCAAGCTTGGAAATCATACTGTTTGCTCCTACAGCATGTCTCTGGTTGTCCGGAAAGCTTGAATAGTTATTTAAAGTAACCTGATTTTATGTCTTATTTCTGACATATTGTGCGAAATGTGGAGTATACTAGCAAGATCTATTCTAAATCTGTTTCTTTGGAGGGAAGGTGAGGATTTATATTATTAAATGCTTTATAATCCAAAGGTTTGAAACTGGCTTAGCAGGATCATTCCCGGTTTGCTTAGTTAACTTTCAGGTTTAAAATTACTCCAGTTTTTCTTGAAACCCCATATAAATTTGCTCAAACATGGACAGTCCTGTTTTGAAAAAAATGTTCATGTAGGCAACTAGAATATTTATTATGGCATTTATCAAGACAGTCAGATTTAGGTTAATATGATTTAGGTTTTTTTAAAACATGGGGAGATTAATTTGCCTCTGGAAGTATTTTATGATAAGCCTGATAATTGTAAACTTCACATACAATACACTGTGGCAGAGGAAGATAAAATAATCTTCTAGAACATTCATGAAAGGTAAAAAAGAGACAAATCAATGTATTATTTTCAAAAGGTGGAATGACTAAGGAAACAAAAACTTTGTGAATGCTTAACATTTTCAGGGGTCTCAATCTGCAGATCTCTTTTTTCTAAGTCTCAGCTAATTTTAAAGTGGTCATTCTTTGCATGTTTTCCTTGCCTTTGTCCAGGCAAATCCATGGCTCTCTATGTTGCGAAGTTGAGTACCATGGAGATAGTAATATTAACTTCAAATATACAAATACGGCATGTATTCAGGTAATAATTTAGATGACCAAATAACTTAGTTTTTTATAATATGCATCCAGAAAAAAACCAAACAAACCATGAGGAAAGACAGAGAGTGGAAAAAATATGTTGATGATATTACTTCAAAAGAGCCGAGCATGAATTTGAAACCTGGGTTTACTAGAGTAAAACAGAACAGGATTTGTTTTGAAAATTCGGTATTTATGATACAGCATTAGTCTTCTTTTTAAAACTTAATTACAGCATTCTTCAGTTACAGTGCATTGGATGTTTAATTAAAATATCAATTTTACATAAAATAATGGGTTTTAAAAAGTATGGTGACTGAGTGATACAAATATTTTATTTTAACAGATCACTGACCAGAGTACCCGTAGACAAGAAAATGCAAAATGAAATAGAAGAAAACCAGAAGGTTTGTTTTTATTTCTTCAAGCGGATATTTGAATTGCCATCATATTGCTGCTTTTGGAGGTTTTTTTTTAGTGTAGCAACTTTCATGACTTTAGTCAGAGAAGAAGAGCTAGTTGTTCTAAAAATCTCTCATGAGACAGGTAACATTTAAATATGCAATTCAAGTATTTCACTTTCTACTGTTCATGAAACTTCTTCCATTCTCTCTTTTGGTTTTACAGAATTAGACAAGGCCAAACAAATTTCACAAAGGGTTGAGTTGAGGCACAGACTGTGTGCTGGAAAAGCAAAATAGGTTATCAGTCACTTTTTCTATAGCTTTGGTGTTGAATCTAGGCCTGCTGCTTAAATTATGGTCAGCACATGCTAACTTGGAGCTTTCCACACTCTCAGAATCACACATACACCTATTCTGCAAGGTGTTTTGAGCATCATCTGTGGTAGATGGTGATTTTGTTTTCATCCTTGATTCACTGCAACTTTAGTTTCTTGTATCACATTAGGAGTTCTTGTTCCTGTGATTTTGACTGATCTGAGATTTATTCTGAGATGCCACTTAATATTAGTTGAATTTGTGGTGTCTGTCTGTCTCTGTTCAGTTTGGATTTTTTCTTTCAAGTTGAGTGTTGCAGTTAAATTTTAGGCACCATGCTTGTGGAACTGGTCATGTGAAATTACATCCATAGCACTGTCCTTAGTGTTGATCTTCTGAACATGTATTTTTGTTAATGGTGTTAAGACTGACCAACCACTGTAGTGAAAGGGATTTATATCCTACTTACCCCACTCCTGTAATTTGCAACATTTCCATGTATCATTTTGCTTTGTGTCCATTTAGGCCTTTTCCTCTTGTCTTGCCAAGACTAGTATCTTCAGGGAAATACCTTTTCCAGTTTGTTCCACTTTCCAAAACAGTGAGAGGGAACAATGTCCCTCTTGCACTGCTGCAGCCTTCTCATAAAGAGCTTGTCATCTCTATTGTAACAAAAATATCACATAAGTGTTTTAAAACTCTACACTATGCAAAACTCACGTAAGGCTTTCCAGTCTTGAGTATTTCCTGCCCAAATAGTGACAGGCTGGAGTGTTAAATCCTTGTAAATGGTTATGCAAACAATTGTGTAGGCCCTTTTTTGTCCGTAGGTGGCTGCATGTGGGGCTGGTATATTGAGAAGACATTTCAGATTTTTCAGTAGTTCACCTCCGTGAGCTGTTCAGCTTTCTTGTGTGCGGGGTACATGTTTAATCCTTGGGTTTTCAGATATCTTAGAGTGGGCTCAACATTATGCAGATATCTTGTTTCCTGCAGTAGTGAGAAGTCCTGTAGTTTTTGCTGAAAGGAGGAAAGCAGTGTCTGCGCTTCATTGCTTTCTGTACACAGCCAAGATACGCTTTTTCCTATTCCTCTTTGTTGTTAGGATTGTAGTCAGGATAAAGCCAAACACATCCCAGATGATCCATAGTTCCTCCAGAGTTTAAGTGCTGGCATCAGGACTTCTCCTGTTTCTTGATGAAGTCTTTACAATCACTTTCCTTAATTGCAGCTCTGTTAACACAAAAACCAAAACTAACTATTTAATCAAAAACTGCTCCTCCACAACAAAATGCAAAGAAAAAAAGTAAAGGTCTGTCAGGAATTAAACTGACAATTGCTAAATGTAAGGATTGGGAGAAGTAACTTAAAATTTAGATTGAAATAAAGTAGTATGCACTTAGCACATTTGTTTACATGTAAGTGGTTATGAGAAGAAAGATTTGGTTGATGGACATAAACAATTCAGCTCACTCAGTGTTTTGTTAGGGTTTTCTTATGGGGCACAATTGAGTTGTCTAAACTGGAATTTCTGATGCCATTTAAGATGCTACAAGCCATCTGAGATAGGCATATGGGTCTGGCAGATGTATCCACTGGGACATCCATCCCCTTCTGCCTGACCTAATATGTTCCAGTCTAAGATACCTTATCTGAAACAAATTACAGTGGATATATGTGTAGTTGGTCAGCTGAATCACTCCTATGATTCCATTAATGTATTAACCACATTAAGAGAATTTTTGCACCTATCACATTAAGTTTTAATTTCATGTGAGGTTGCATCCTTCCTGTGATCTAAAGGCCTTTGGACAGCTAAAAGCTAAAATTTGTTGAATAAAAGTAAGGAAATTCCTGAATACTGCTGCTTGAGCACAATAAATTGTCATGTGCATTCTTGAACTGCAGTACATCCATCTAGCAGCAGGAGAGATATGATCCCATGCTGTGTGTAACTGGATGATTCCCTCTCAATATAATGAAAGTTGAATAGGAAATGCAATGGGAGGAAATAAAGTTATTAAAAGTTGAAAGACATGTGATGATTTAGGTGTAATGAGTTGATACGTAACCAAGAAATAGACAAAGATCTGCTGTAGATAAAAGGAAAAAAAAATCTCATTAAACAGAATTCAAAACTTGCAGTGTAATAATTTGCTGACAGTTTAGGAAGAAAACACTACATGAATATTATTGGCCTTAAATTCTAGTGTTGGATGCCTAAATACTCCTTCCATCAATGTTTTTATGACAAAGTGGATGCACTTCTAAAGAATCAAATATCTAGCATCAAAATTGTATTAAGGATCTCACCTCTGGTCTATCAATGTCTAGAAGTATCTGAAGGGAGGATATCAAGAGATGGAGCCGGGCTCTTCCCCGTGGTGCTGAGCAATAGGACAAGAGGCAACGGGCAGAAACTGATGCACGAGAAGTTCTACCTGAACATGAGGGTGAACTTTTTTACTGTGCAAGTGACTGAGCACTGGAACAGACTGTCCAGAGAGGCTGTGGAGTCTCCCTCACCGGAGATAACCAAGAGTGCAATTCGGGATACAATCCTGTGCAATGTGCTTTAGGATGACCTTGTTTGGGGAGGGAGATTGGACCAGATCACTGTGATCCTTTCCAGCTTTGACCATTCTGCAGTTAAGTTCTTTTCCTATTAACATTTCCTACTTACATTTAACTGTGTGAAAGTAACCACACTGCTTTAAAGAAATAATACCATTTTCAATGTTTTCTTTTTTTTGCTCTCATTTGTCCAGTGACAGGTTTATAACAGGAGTGATATACTCAGCCTGAGTTGTTTTCTGTAAGCGTGCTTTTCTTAAAGTACATTTTTTGTTCACACTTTATTTAGCAAGTGGGAGCTAGATTGGAAAAAAAAAATGCATCTTTCTCAGTTCAGTTTTTTTTGTGTATTTTTTGTGCTTTCCATTTCTCTGTTGGGAATTAAGGCAGATCTGGAAGTCTGAGTGCTCCTCCTGGCACGAGCTGGAATACACTACTGCTGTTGCTCCTGTTACTTATCTTGCTACAGACTGAATGGTGTTGTGCCTCAGAGCTCTCTGACAGAAAATGATAAGACATGCTTTACTCCCCAAATACTTCCTTCCTCTTGTATTTGTTTGTTGTGGATCTTTTTTCTTCTTTGCCAAGCAAAGACATGCTATGCTATCCCTTTCTCATCTGTTTTTTTCACGGTTCCTTTGTTACATGAGATTGTAGGTTTTTAGTCTGTTTTTCCTCATTCCCTGAAGCAATTCAACTACATATTTTTCAGAATTGAGAGATGTTAAGTTATTGAGAAAGGTGGTTTCAAGTGGAGGTCTGAGAGACATACATAACGTCTCCCTTTGCTGAATGGATATATAAGGATAATTTTTCAAAAACTTACAAGCTGTATTTCTATATATGTGTGTGCATTTTCACTTTCTGTTGGCAAACACTGAGAACATGTCTTTTTCTCTGCCTTGTACAGGTAGGCTGTTTTCATTTGTGTATGTACATGTGAAGTCTATTAAATAGCACTCATAAAATATGTTGTCAATATTTTTTCCAACACTCAGATAAAAGAAGAAATTGTGTGGAACAGATTTGATGTGTCTGTTTTGCAGAATTACTTAAGGGCGTTTATATGTGTTAGTGTAGACATATACCTAAATAAGTAAGCAGTACTTTTTACTTTTTAGCATTTTCATGAAACACTTGGAATTCAACCTGGAGAAGCACGTTTATTTCTAAATGGCCTTCATATTGACCTGGATTCTCATGATCCCTTTAGGTAAGATGGTACATTTTGTTTGAAGGTCACAGAATTACTAATAATACTGGAGAGTTGTACTCATGTTCCTAATCTCATGTGTTGCATTTTGGGGCAAGGAAGTGTTCCAGTAGGGGGAATATTGGTTTACAGTGGTTTTACTTTGAGTATGGGCATTGTATAAGTAGCTGAGAATAGCCTTTTCTCTTGGAATATGTTTTCTAATTTGCTTATAATTTTACAACTCACCATGTAAAATTAATTTGGAAATGGAAGGAATCTAATGTGTGTTTGTTAAAAGATGTGAAAAGCACTTTATAAAAAAATAAGTTAATGCTTTCATATCCCTGTTACTTAAAAATCAGGAACATATAGACATGAAGGCAGTCACATAATCTTGCCTGCTGTGTTCTACTGTGGAGTACTTCAAGGTTTTTTTCATTCTCAAATTCAAACTTTCAGATTGCAGCAGGTGTTCCAGAGTCCCATGGGGTCTCCTGGGAAGCTTTAGGGTGTGGCTGTGTGTTTCCTGCGTTCTGTTTCCCGAGTTCTGCCATGATGCAGACTTAGAGTTCCTCTGTGTCTCCAACACTTGCTGCTTGCTTTGCTACTCATTTGCAAAGCTGCTTCTTAAGGTACCCCAGCTTGGATTTCTGCCTCAGGCAGGACAGTGCAGCAAGAAACCTTTCACCCTGCTGTCCTGCCCCATCTTACTAAAGATGGATACAATTGCTTCATATAAGATAGATCTGAATGAACAAAAGAATTGTATAATCTGTTGTGATTCTGTTTTGAAATAAGTTGGAGATATACACTTACAGTCTTATTAACTGATGATGTTTTAAACATTAGGCTGTGGGAGAATATAAAGAGAAAAATATTTCTAAGACTGTTAACATGAAGATTGTTTCTAGTTTTAAAAATAATTTTTATGTTGTAACAAGAGTTTTGTGTAGATATTATGTACTTTATCTCCCTGAAAAAGTATCTTACAGACTCTTAAACTGGAAGGAAAAGTGATGCATGGCCTTCATGAACTTGGAATCAAAGGGGAGATCCTGAGTAAATTTATGAGGTTGCATGTACATCCTACAGATAATAATTATGCACTAGATATTCGTCACTCTTCGATAATGGTAAGTAATTAAAGAGTTATTTATTTAAAGATTACATCTTTGATAATTCTCTGTATGAGACAGTTTCTCTTTTTTTGTACTGCAATTGAAATACTAGGCATAAGGCCATGTATCAATTCGCAGTTTAAAATATTTTTGAGGGTAATATCCCTTCAATATATTTTAGGAGTAATTTTCTCTAGTTTATACCTTATTAAAATTTTAAGATATAGGGTGTTTAAAAGGAAAGAAAAATATATCTAAGAGTACTTGCACACTCCAAACTATAGAATTTGTCTTTTACAGCAATTAATGTAGCTACATAATACTACATAATATCTTCATATTATGCAGGACTTCTAAATGTATTTTACAAGTGTGATAAGTGAATTGTGGGCCATTTAAATATTTTATTTATAACTGTCCAGTGACCGTGCTTTTTACCCTTCTTCAAAATTTATACAGGTTTCATTACAAAGGTTATATGCCAGGGGCAAAGGCACTGAATTTTTTTTTTTCACCTGAAACAGCCACATTTCACTCTTCTGTTTGCCAAGGCTTGCACAGAAAGAACTAGAAGAACAAACCAGCCACATGTTAATTGGCTATTTGATCTATCTGAAGTGCTCTTGCTGCAGGTTGCAGATAAATACTGTATTTGGATTATGAGATGTTTTTGCTGTGTTACACACATCTGTGTGATACATTGTTATGATGTTGGCATTGTGAAAGTAATTTCCACACTTGAAAAAAAATGGTTTTATTCACATCCTTATACACAATACAAATGGTCCTTTTTTCCTTTTCCATCCAGTATTAGTTTTATTGTGTACTGCGGATAAAAACAGTTTTATTGAAAAGAAAAGAAAGATAAAACGTAGAAGCTATTTTCTGTTATTATTTAACCAAAAAATTTGAGACATTTTATAATATTATTATGCCCACATATTTTCCTCAGTGTTCGATGTGTGTTTTCTAAATGGCTGCCTTTTTTGTTTTAGTGGATTAATAATATAGAACAAGATCACAGCTATAGCACATGGCCTACAAGCTATCAGGAACTGCTAAAACCCACATTTCCTGGTTTTTTACAGGAGATTAGACGCAATTTATATAACTTGGTAAGTTTGGAGAAGTTCATTCTTTTGCATAGTGTATATATTAATATGTGGACAGACAGGTTCTTAAAAAATACACATGCTGGATTTATTTTTAAGATAGGGTTCCTATGTGGATCTTCTAACAGTAGTGAATATTACTTTCTCTAGTGAGTCCTATGTGGTTATCAAACTGATTTGCAGATGGATTCAGGCACAGTTTTGTCAAGAGTTTTTATGTTGCTTTCCATGCTACACATAGATAATTCACTACTATCAAAGAATGAGGGAAGGTAATGGTAGCTGTCCATGGTTTAGAGATCATGAACTGAGGTATAAAAATATTTAAGTTATAAAGCATGTTAATTATGAATGTCTTATAGCTTAATATTTCCTCTGTAAATAGGATTCTCTATCACTTAGTAGGCTAAGGAAACAGCTAGTGCTGATTTAAATTAAAATTGCAAAAGTTAATCTTATGAACCATAGAAATATAAAATTGTTTGGGTTGTAAAGGATCATTAAAGGTTATCTAGTCCTGTCCTCCTGCAATGACCAGGGACCAAAACTGCATCCAGCGTGTCCTTTAGCAATTTAAATGGTGGCCCGTCCACAGCTTCTCTGGACAACCAGTTCCCCTGTGACACCTCTGGTGTCTTACCACCCTCATTTCTTCATATTCAGTCTTAAATCTGCCTTTTTTCAGTTTGAAACTGTTACCTCTTGTTTTGTAACTACGGTGTCTCTATGACAGGTAAAAAACTTCTCTCCTTCTTCTAAGTCTCCCTATACTCATAGGAGAGGTGCTCCAGCCCTCTGATTGTTTTTGCGGCCCTCCTTTGGACCCACTCGAGATCCATGTCTTTCCTGTACTGGGCACCCCAGAGCTGGATGCAAGCACTCCAGGTGGGGTCTCACCAGAGCACAGGGATGGAATCCCCTCCCTTGCCTGGCTGGCCATGCTTCTTTGGTTGCAGTCCAGGAGACAATTGGCTTTCCTGGCTGCAAGGACCCATTGCCGGCTCACGTCCAGCCTCTCATCCACCAGCACCCCGAAGTCGTCCTTGGCAGGGCTGCTCTCCGTATCTTCATTCCTCAGCCCATATTGGTAAACTGAGAGTTGCTCCAGCCTGGATGCAGCACTTTGCACTTGTTGAAACTTGTGAGGTTCCCGTGGACCCACTTATTGGGCCTATCCAGGTCCCTGTGGATGGCTTCCCATCTTTCAGGTGTGTCAGCTGCACCACTCAGCTTGGTGTCCTCTGCAGAGCTGCTGAGGGTGCACCTGATCCCTTTGTCTTTGATGTAGTTGCTTGAGGTGATGTGAAGTTTGTGTATAAAAAGACAATGAAAATACAAGCAATAGGTAATAAAAAAATGTATGTTTATAATGAAGCATAAGATGTGTGTAATATGAAGTAGATTGCATTACATATGCAAAGTTAAATATAAGAGCTATTTTATAGAAATCTATAACACACCATTTAACTATAATCTGAAGGGGTGTGTTCAAAATTTTTAAACTTATTCTGCTTCATTTCAGCTACTCTAGCAAATATGGTAAATTGTAAGGGGAGTTTGCAGTACAAAGTTGAATAACTGAGGTACAGATGTCACAATTAATTAAATTAAATAAATTAAATCTACATAAGGATAATTTGCCTATGCAGACATATCCCAAATTTAGATTCAGTGCTTGCCTGGAAGGTCTTATTTTATCCAAGCTACACTGAGTGAAAGAGTGACTACAAAGACATGTAAGACAGGAAGGAAGAATTCTTTCCCAAAACTCCAGTTTAACAAAATCTTAGTTTATTTACTTCTGTTTGGTTTTCACAACAGAAGACAGTTTGTTAAAAGTAACAGAAAAATCAGCATTATATCTCTCTAAAATAAATACGGAGTTTATTAATGAAAACAAAGTAATGACAAAGAGTCTTTCAAAGAAGAAAAGCGGGATCACTTGGTTTGAAGTTCAGTAAATGGTTAAATCCTATTTTCACCATTTGGTTCAACTTCATTAATTCTGATGTTATTTTCATTTATACTCTTAATGTTTTCTTAAAATGAATGCTCTAAAAAATTGAAAACAGCTGGGGCGTACAGCGCCTTTGGAATTTAATGTTCTTGTCTTAGATATTTTGTCTGAAGAAAAAATAAAAACAGATATCAAGAAAAAGTACTGGATGTCTGATGTGTTTTCTCTCCTTAGGTACTTTTTGTTGATCCTGTCCAAGAAGGTACTGGTGATTATATGAAGCTGGCAGAATTATTCTATCATCATGATGTACCACTTAGGTAAGGAAAACTAAAGGTCTTGAGGAAAAATCTCTGAGTAAGGATGCTTTTCTTTCTGCTTCATCTTCTGTTCTACTAGACAAGGATGTGAATTCAAATGAAGTCCAATGCAACAACTTTCTAATAAGGCACATTGGTTATCCATTTGTGTCAAGCTTACTCAGGTATTAAGTATTCTTACGCAAATAGATTGCAAAGTATAACATAGCTGAGTGTGTGTAAAATGAACTGCAAAAGTCTGATAAAAATTTATCTTGTCACATAGTCCCACTGGGTGCCTTTGTGAAGTTGCATTCTAATCAAAATATTCTGTAAGTAAAACATGCTTTCAGGGAAGTTTTAAAAATTCAGTTCTTTCAACTGCAGTTGCTTTATCTACTTTTGTTTTGATATACACACTTAAAGACCAAAGTGAGATTAACCTCATCGATTTTGGGGTTTCCAAAAGTGAGTTGTCTGAGTCTGAACTAGTCATCATTTGAGAGAGAGACACTTCTGGTTGATCTGAGATACCTAGTTGTAAGAAAAAACAAATTGCTCTCAGAAATGGCTGTTTATTTCCACAGTTTATAAAAGAAGGATATCCAAAGTTCAGCAAGATGAATTGCATGTTAAATATTTTAAATCTTTCTCTGAAATGGCTTTTTATGTCCTCAATAAGCTACAGGTGTTTAATTTTCCTTTGAAATTTTACTAGTTCTGATTTTTTTTGTTGTTTTTCCTGTTTTTTATCATTCAATTACAAAAACATAATGGAGGACAGATTGCAGCGTTCTGTGTATTTTCACAGAAAGGTTTGTTTGGAAGAGACCATTAAAGATAGTATGGCCTAGTCTCAGTCTAGGCTTTTTACATGGAAACAGTACCAAAGCACCACCTCCAATAGGCATCTTTACCTCTCAAGCCTCATATTTCTTTGGGTTTCCTTTCAATTAATGGACATTCAGGGATTAGTAGAAGATGTGTTTAAAACTGGTGTGAATGGAAAATGAGTAGCAATGTCAGGATGGTCGAAACCCCAGAAGGTTAAAAAGGCAAGAGAAGAGCTAAGAGAAATGGCACTCGTTGGTGATGGGACATCAGTCCCCAGCATGTCTTCATGCATCTACTCAAGATATCCCTTTCAGGAAAAATAAAAGATAGACAATGCCCAGACTAAAACAAAGACTCAAGCCATTGAGAAATGATGGCAGGAATGTAAAGAATCAAAACCTTCACACAGGTGAGGAAAGAAAGTACTGTGATTAATCCCTATTGACTCATAGAAATCTTAATTATTATCAGCTTTAAAAGGCATATGTAATGTCAGTACGTAGTTGGTGACCTAAGCATACTGTAGAGCTGATGAAGGATGCATGGCTGGCATCTTGTGTTGCCACACACAGTCATGGAAACACCACCCAGGTACAGGGTTTTCATCTCTACGTGCTGGGCAGGTCACTTGAATGCAAACATTTTGTTTTTCTATGTTTGTATTAGAATGTGTGTGAAGCAGATACTGCATTAAAATGTATGATCTCTTTTTATTTTTTTATAGAATCGGAATTGTTTTCATTTTAAGTACAAAAGAAGAAGTTGATGGAAATGAAGATGCTGGAGTAGCTCTTTGGAGAACTTTTAATTACATTGCGGAGGAATCTGACACCTCTCAGGCCTTTCTGTCAATAATTAACGTTAGTTCTTTCACAAGAAATCAGCTATTTACTTCTGGTTTATAATTTATTAATTTATTAGTTTTTTATATAGTTAGGATCTTGCTACCTCGTGATGAGACATATGCACTTACTTTATGCAGAAATGAAGTATTAAAAACGTGTAGCATTAATATTCTATAGAATTATTTGCAGAAATACTTTCCTCTTGCAGAAACCAATTTGCTCTTGTAATTTTGCCTATCAAAAGGCTTTCTTCAATAATATAAAAAAGTAGATGCATGCCTTGCAGCTTTTAGTATTTTTTTTGAAAAATTATTCTGTATTATTTGTGTTCATGTAACAGGCCTGTCTTTGTGTTCTGTACCTTTTCGAGTACAGGGATTTTAATACCACTTTGGCAGTCCTATAACCTTTGAAAAACCCTTTCTTTTTGTCCAGAGTAGGAAGTGAAACAGTAAGATAATTTCTTCTTTTTGGTCATGCTTGAGCTGTGCATGAGTGTAGAAAACATAGAAATATTCCAGTCTTGCAGCTTAATGAGACAGGTTGTCTTTGTGAGAGAATGCAGGTTCTTATGAGGCAGGAATTTCAGAGATGAGAGATGAATGGAGGAGAAATAAAATGAGCCATCTATGTAAAGGCTCTGTGGGTAAAAGTTCTATCAGAGAATATGGTATTTATACGTAACAATTTTTCTTCCATTTGTTCTCTGGTTTTATGTTTAGTGCCTAGAAAATGGTGTCATGGGCAAACATAGAGAGCTTAAGATGAAAGGAATTGAAGTAACTAGGAATACCTTGGAAGAGAAATCGACAAATGTTAGGGAGCTGACATGCATGGGTACCAATTATCCATGACTAGATCAAAAAGTATAATTTACAGTGTGCTTTTTAAAATATTGTGTTCCTCTCTTTACTTTGTTTCATAATATAAAAAGGAGGGGACGATAAATATAATAGATAACAAAAACAGAAGCAATAAAATAAAGGTTCAAGATATTCAGAGCTAAAGGAAAATATTGTTCCTCATTTGAAGATAAATGGATTGAATAATTTTCACTTCAAATTTTTACTGTATGTATGATGAAAGTAATAAAATCTTTTTCTATGAAATAACATCAGTAAGGAAAAATTATCACTGTAGAAAAAAGTATCACTGACTAGTTTAGGCTCGGATTAATATGGATTCAGGTAACTAACCTAACCATGTTAGGTAGTTTATAGAGAGAGTTTAGATTGCTTCTCTAATTAGTGGACAGGAATACTGGTTCGCATTCAGCTCACATAGGTGTACTTCCTTTGCTACTTCAGATTTAGACTAAAGGTATAATAATAGATCAATCAGAAGAGTGCTCTGTGCATATGTGCAATGGTGGTAATTACTAAAGCAGTATAAAAACTGCAATATAGCAATAAAGGCAATATAAAATTTGCTAGAGCACTATAAAAAGATTATACTTGCGTATTGTTTATATACTTCTATTAATTTTATCAAGTTACATTTGACATCTTACTACATTTTATAATTTCTTTCTGTTATAATTTTTACAGATGTACCATGAAGTGAAAGATGGAAATGTGCTGACAGTAGATTATGTGAAAAATGTTCTTAGAAGTGAGTACCCCCACGCTGATGTTCCGAGGATCCTGGATGTTCATTCTGAATACGATGAAGGGAGGAAGGTAGGTTGAGAGCTATGTTGAGTAAGAAATACTGCAGCGTACAACTCTCTAAGCTGAAGGGTTGCTAAATGTTAAAGCAAGTAAATACAGCATCTTTGAGTCAAATTCTTCTTCAGCTACCATTCAGCCACTAATGGAAATGTTGTAAGGGTTTCTGTATTGCTACTCTCATTGTAAAAATTTACACTTGTCTGCTGCTTTCAGGAGCTACAAGTATTTTCCTAGTAGGCATGTCAAGAGGTCTCTCTCTGTAGAAATTATTTACCTGTGTCTCTGGAAGAAGAGCTGAAATCTGTCTTCTAGGTGGATCATTGTTTTCTTTAATAGTGCTTTCTGGTTATAATTTCTTTTGGGAAAGACAGATATGGATTTTAATGTTAAATCTGTAGAGATGACGTTTTTATCTCTAATTGATTGAGTAGACCATTTTCTGCTAAAACATTTATGAAATACCTTTATCCTACATGTTTCTTCAACCATGCTACCTATACAATCTTGTGTTTCTGATTCCATTTTATTTATTTCCGATTAGAATTTGTTATAAAATGTGTATTATGTTTTCTTAAAAAGATTAATTGAGGCAGCCAGAGAAAAAGGTGCTGTGTGCCTTATGCTGTTTGTTCCTCACTGGAATGAAGCCTGGAGGCTTCATATAGAAGGGCAGTTTGGATCTGCCCTGGAAACAGCTGGATACAGTTAAGAGAAGAAAGTCTCCCATAGAGAATATTAAAGGAAGAAAATTAGTCAGCCACCAGGAGGAAATCCCCTGTACAGGCAGGGACAGTGGGACTGTGATGAAGACCAGGGAAGAGACAGCAGGATGACAGAAAGATGGAAGCATAGATACTGCCATAGAGTTTGTAGCCATTCAGAAATTGACACAAAGAAAACATGAAAGGTTGCAGAATAAGAAGGAGAAGTTACTTACATCTATATTTCTGTTTGTCTCACTGGTTTTTTCATTTTGGGGAAAAATTAGCCCATTGTGCTTTCTTACCAAATAAAAGTGACTTACAAACATAAAAATCTTTTGAGGTTTTTTTAGGGTTCTGTCTTTGGTAAAAGCATCTTTGGCTGTCTCAGGGTTCTTCTCCAATGTTATTTGCTTCATTTTTATCTTTATTTGCTAAGAATGTTAAGCAAAATAAAAGAATATTTCTCAGCAAGATGATAAAGCAAAAGTTCACAACAACGTATATGGATCTATAATTTCTTTTGTCATTCTGTTTGGCAGATGAGTCCCATCTGTCCTATTGGGTTTCCAAATGCTTTCTGTTTTGTCCCTGCTGCTCATGACAAGGTGTGACAGCGAAGAGTGCTCGGAGATTAGAGTTCATCCTCTCCTGATATTACTTTCATTTTTTTACTGTCGTCAGCCTCAGTCTGTTTAATCCTGTGATATTTCTGATTTGGTCAGGCAGGAGCAACCTTTTACAAGAAGAGCGGCCTGGGCGCGCTGCCGCAGGCGCTGTTTAATGGCGTGCCCTTTAGCAGAGAGGAGATGGATGTGGCCGAGCTGGAGACGCTTATTCTGCAGAGGATTTTTGACGCCGCCAGCTTCTTCCAGCGGGCGGTGTTCATGGTACGTGTAACCTCTCTGAATGAGTGTGAGATGAAATATTGGACAGTGAGGTGTTTCAGCCATGTTTATGTATTAAGTTTTTTATAATGAGATGGCGTGAAATTAGTAATATCACACCTGCAATTACATTGTTGTGTTAATTTGGGGTCACAGGTTTCAAACAGTATATTTAAATTATTCCAGGCTGAAGGATCAGCTAAGCATATAGTCATTATATGGAATTTTTCAACAAGAGACTGAGAATGTACTGCAGTTGTTCATTGAAAAATGTGTATCTGATATTTTGAAGTACTCTCTGTGTGACATTTATATGGTTTTGACTTGACATTGTCCATAACTTGGTGTATATAGAAACTTTAAGCTCAGTTGAAAGATTGTACAAATACTTGGTCTTTCTTTGTCTTGAAAATCTGTCTTAAAAGCACCGATTTTACATTTTTCTCTTACTCCAGGGTTTGTTAGACGATCATATAAATGCAGTGGATTTTCTTATGGATCAGAACAATGTAGTTTCCCGCATAAACCCCAGTATTCTTGGAGCAGAAAGAAGATACATACATTTCAGATCCACCTCCGGTAACTCCTTTTCTTGGATATTGTTATGATTTTTGGGTTGGGTTTTGGTTTTGTTCTCATTTTTTTAAGTCTAATACTTCATGTTTTGCATTATGCAGTTCCATTTCATGTGGAAGACTTCTCTACTTTTTCCTTTTTGGACTCACAAGATAAAAGTGCTGTAATTTCAGATAATATGAAGTATTTAACAAAAAAAGGTAATTTTCTGTATAGGTTATCTATCTATCTTTCTATATATGGCTATTACAAATTGTTGAAATTTGCCAGTAAAATATCCCAAGTAAGTCAATATCCCAAGGATTCCATGTAAATTTAACATTTTTCAGTACCCCGGTATCTTCTTTCAGAAAGCGGAGCATATCTGAATATTATAAAAGTAAATTCTAATTAACAGGATATTTATTTTAGTTTTTGTAATTTGAAATGGGCTGGATGTTGTGGCTAGTTCTTTTTGTTTTACAGACATGAAGTTAAAAGGCTTTATGAGACTTTTGCAGCTTTGAAGATCGACTCAGCTTCCATAATAATATGGTTTTGCTCGAGGATATTGGAGTGTGTTCAGTTTTCTAGTGACTCTTACTTGCAACATTATCAAGTGCAGAATGTATAAAGTTTGTATATCTATACCAAAATTAGGTATTTCTAAATTTAATGAATAATTTATTACGTTTCCAGTTTATTAACGTTAAGTGTCTCCTTATTTTTCCTCTAGTTAGATGGTTTAATTTTGCTATATGAGCTTTTGTCTTTCTATAGAAAAGAAATAGAATTTATATTCTGATGAATTATAACTAATTTATACATTTTTGTCTTTATTAAAACTCAATTCTTTTCGTACATTTTAAATACGTTTTGATGTAAAATATTCTTACTGCATACGCAAGTACTTTGCCTTGAGTGAGAAGAAATTACAACAGTGGGGGCATAATTCTGCATGAAATTTTACAATAGTCTGTGCCTTATTAAGTTCTAGAAGTATACAGTTAACAGCTGCTCATTTACATCAGTCCATCAAGGGACACAATAACCCTGTTAACAAAGTGCTGTTCTTTCAGTGATTTTTATGTGGTATTTACAGAGTTTTACTTAATTATCAGAAAGAAATACCAAAAACTTAAATTTCTTTAAAATAAAGTTATTTGACTCTTACTTGATTCTGTGTCTACAACCACAGGGACATCCCAGCGAGCTGTCAAATGAGTGGCTTTCAATCTGTAGGCTTATTTCTAAGACTGAGATCTCTTGTGTAAAACCTGTAACCTTTAAGCTGGAATCTACATTTCAAATCTCTCTCCCCAGTGTGTTCTCTAGACCACAGCAACACTTAATAATAACATTTTCCTAGCATCTCACCAGAACCTTGGAAAGTTTCTGTCTATATACATTATGTTTTAGGGGATGTATGGTAGACCTGAGTAGACTGATATTCTTCTACAGCTAATTAGCAAAATTTTTCACCTGCCATTGCTCTTCTATGACAAGTAAAGATCAGGAGACCATAGAGCAAGAAAAAGAGAAATTTTCTGCACATGCACTTACACAGCAGTTTACTTTCTTTGTAAATTTAGTATTTAGTATAATCCCATTTGTGTCCAGAAATGTTAAGTTTTTTCCTGCCTTTACTCTCCCTTTGCTGCCAGGGAAAGTGACTGGCCTAGTTTATGCATTCTTGTAACTACTTAATTATTTTCATTTTTGGCTATATGACCAGCCTCCATCAAATGTTCAAGAGTGACCTCTGGTAAAGCAGGTTTTGTTAATTGGAACTAATTATTTAGGGCCCTCTTGTCTAAATGCTGCAGCAATGGATTAGCTCTTTTAGTGACTCTCTCCTATTAACATGATAAATTGTGTTCTAAGAATTTTATTTCAATTCAGAGGACAAAAGATTCAGACGTGGCAAAGATTATTCTTACAGTTGAAGTCAGCAGCCAAACATACACATAGATTTTGAAATGCCAAACAGAATTAATTTCATTTGCATTAGTCATGAGAAGATTTTCCAGAATGTAAAACAGGATTATCTTTAATTTTCAGATAAAGATGCTTTACATGCTGTTACTATCTGGATTATTGCTGATTTTGATAAGCCAGCTGGTAGAAGACTGCTTTCTAGTGCCTTGAAAAGCCTGGTGAGTTTCTAGCAGGTTTTATTAAAATAGTTATTATGAATATGTTCATAACAACTCTCCGCACATTCAAAAATGATACTCTTAAATTAAAGTGTAGCAACTTTTTTTTTTCTTGGTGGGTTAGGTGCAGACTTAAGAGACTGTGCTTTTGTTTTACTCAGTTGCTGCACGGAAGTGATCATTTTGTTCATGGACTCGTGAGACAGGAGACAAACTCTGACACTGTGTATGAAAAGGGTGAATTTCTTCCCAGTTAGACTTCCTCCCATCAGGTAGCCCAGAATGTTACCTGGAAGGACGTTAGGATACTGCCTATTGATGGGAACCATTATGCAGTGTTCTCCTGTATTATGTGACACAGCTGTGGCCACGAAGCAACCATTTTTCCATGTACTGTTTGTGTGCTTCTAAGACAAATGAATTTTTATGTGTGTTTTAATATGCTAGGAAGTTCATCCACATTTATGAATTATTTATTTTTAAGTTCTTCTGTGTCAATAATAGGATTTAAAGTATGAATGTCTAAAATATAAACTTATACTTTATGAAATATAAATATCATGTCAATATAAATGAGAAAAAGACCCTCTGTTTGGGGCAGGTTAAAAGAGTACTTAAACTGCAATTGGGAAAACATCTAGCTTTTCTAATCAGGAATGAAGTAGGAATCACCCTAAGGGAATTAGAAAACTGGTATGTTGCAGAGAGTTTGTGATAGCAGCTATGTCTTAGAAAGAGGCTTTTAAAAGGTAAAGAAGAATATGCCATACCAGTCCTTGTTACAGAAAAACATTTGGTTTCCTGGACTGCTTGGATTTGTGTCTCAGGCTTGACAGATGTACTCACTCCGTAGCTCCATTTTTTAACCCTCTTCAGCAGAGGAAATGTGCCATAGCTCCCAGCTAAGAGGTGACAACCACCTGGACAAGTCCCCTTGCATTGGTGAAGAAAATCTAGGAAAAAATCCCAAAACATTAGATGAACCTCATGTGTTGCTTGGTCTAGTGATTTTCAAGTTTCATGAGAAAAGAAACAGAACAGTATCTTTTAATGTCCATTGATTCATACTGAAGTTCTCTACTCCTATTTAGTCCCTTTTATCTCTCAACTCGGTCTAGTATAATTTCTGATAGCGGCAGAATTGGCACAGTCACCACTTACTCATGACTTGCCATCAGCATTTGAAGAAAAGCATGCAAAAATCTGGGGGGAAAAATGGCTGAAGGAAGTTCACTTCTAGCTATTCCAGCTAATACATGCTATTTTGAAAAGTACTGATAGATTTTTACTTCATTTGAAAAAAAGCTGAAGCTGTCTTAGCTGGAAGAGACCTCTCGAGGTCATCCAGTTCAGCCTCCCACTCAAAGTGGGATTACTGCCTTCATTACATCAGGTCAGCTATTGGCATGTTTGAAGGATTTCTGAAAATCTCCAAGGAGGTGACTCTTTCCCTTCCCTTTTCAATTTGCTCTGGTGTTGCACTGCCTTCCTATTGTAGTTCTTTTCTGCCAGGCCAGTATTAGTGAGCATCACCCTCTGTTACAGGCTTTGCTGCTGCCAGGAAGGGTTTACCCCATCATGTTTTTCACTCCTCCTTCAGTAGCTGCTGGTTTGGGTTCTCTGTAGCCTCCTCTTTGCCAGAGGGAGCGAGCCCAGATTCTTCAGTGCTTCCTCATGGTTTTCTTACCATCTTGGAAGTACTTCATGGAAGCCTCTCCAGTGCTGAATACCAGTGACTGCATTCCTTATTTTTTTATTCCTGCAGTGGAGTCCATTTACCTTTTCTTCAGTTAGTGATGTTATTTGATCCTACCTTAGAATCATCACACTCCCTGGTAAAATTTGAGTGGCATCACTGATTTTAGCAAGTGAAAGATTTTTCTGCTGATGAAGATTAAAGTGATAAGTGGATAAATTGTCTTGCATTTATTTTATGCTTAGTTCAATAATTTTTGAAAAGTAGAAAGACGTCTATGAAACTAGTTCTGAAGTCTGTAAATGAACACTTTTGTATGTCTTTTGTTGCAAACATGCTTCTGCAAAGTACTCAAAGGCAATTGTTCTATTAAAAAAACCCAACCCTTCTATTTAAAATATTTATTACAGAATAGGTAGATCCTTACTAATCACATTTTTACTCACAGTTGGAGTTCTGAATTAGTCATTGATGTATCTTTTCTAAAGACATAGCTGCAAAAAATTAAATACTTAAGGGCATTTCACATAGTTATAATTGATATGAATACATTAGGTAACAACAGATGGAACTGTGAAATTACTTATTGTTCCATGTTTTTCTTTGCAGAAAACAAGCAGTCATACTCGAGTTGGGATTTTGAACAATCCTTCATCAAAAATAAAGGAAGATAACACAGCCATTGCAAGAGGAATTTTGGCTGCTTTTCTAACTCAAAACAACAGCAACTTAAAAAGTTTCCTAAGTAAACTCAGTAAGGAAGAGACAGCAAAATCCCTTGCTGCTGGAACTAAAATTGTTAAATTCCTCATCCCAGTGAGTGCTAACTAAATTAGATTGCTCTCTTTTTCATTTTACATATATTTTGTTGTAAAGAGATGTTGAAAATAACAGTGTTTGGCCAAATGCCATGAAGTTTATAATCCATATACAGTTTCTGCTCAAACAGATTTGGATTTTTGATGACTTTCATGTGATGGAACAATAGAGAATTTCTTTAATGGGAGAAAATACGAGTGTGCCGAAAAATTCGCAATATGGATACCAGATAATTGAGACCAAAATAGTTTAATTTTTAGTTTTGGATTTTTTTAATAGCTCTTTGTTTTAGTTAAAATTGCAGTATTAATCTTTTTCAAGAATTAAGACTTCAGAAGTAACTTTTCACTGCTTCTGTGGTTGTGAGCAGTAGTACACACAAACTGAAGTGGTCAACAAGCATCATGTGGTTCTGGCCAACATTTTCTGCTGTGTTTCTTTAAAACTTCTTTGGTTTAAAATATAAATATTGCTGATTTTAAATTTCTCATGTAGAGTGGAGCTGAGTTATAAAATAACAGCTGCTAAGTACTGTTTTTCTCTCAGAAGGAGTTGTAAATTTTAGTCTTTTTAAATAAGAAGAGTTGGAAGACTAAGAGAACTCTCTGGAACCGTATTAGAATATTAATATTTTTGAGTCATGCTCTTATTTCATTGTTTAATGAATTTTGAAACATATAAAGGTCTCTAATGAAGCTGTGTATGCTAAGTATGTTAGTAACTTATTTTGTTACATTAATTTTGTCTGAATAAATCTGTTTGCTTGGTGTGTACATTACTAATGAAGAGGTACATGTCAGAATAATTTTCACAGGTGAGGCACAGTGCCAATATAAATTTTGGCATGTTTTCTCCCACCTTGAACATGGATTTTTTATGTGTTTTTCTGGATGATGTTGGCTTCCCTAAGCATGTTCAAGTTGTATCCAATGACCATATTAGAATGACTGTTAGGTTTTTAGAGTATTGTGGGGTTTTTTATATCTTTTCCTGAAAGTGAGACTACAGTTGAGTTGTTAACAGAGAGAGTTACTTTTCATGCAGCTGTTTGTGCTGGATCGTGGAAAAATTGCTTAACCTCAGGCTCAGCTTTGTTTTCTTGGTTATTCCCTGCTGCCCCAGGGTACAAACTGCACTCTGGATGGTTGTGAGATCCTGGCTCCCCAGCAGCTGTCACCTGCTTACACTGAAGCTGAGCTGGCTGTTTTATTTTGATTCTGGTGACCACATAACATGAAGAAAATCTTTGATTTCCTCATCTGTTACAAAATTTATTTTTGCTGAATCATTCCAGTATCTCATGCTTTACCTTTGCTTTAGGGAATGGATGGTGATACTTTTGAGAAGAAGTACAACACTTTAGAACTGGATTTAATTAAAACTCACCAGATGTTCTGCCAGGAGGTTCTGAAGCTCCTTCCTGGGCAAATGGCTGTTATTAGCAATGGCAGGGTAAGAAAGAAATTAAGTCTCTCAATCTTTTTGTAGGATTTTTTTACTTCTGGAACTTCAGTTTCAAACTAAAGAAAATGCATTATATTGATTTCCCATTTACTCAGCCAGTTGTTAGAGAATGGTATGAATGTTTGCCTTCCTTTTTTATTTTGTTTTACTCCTAATTTGTTCATTACCTCCATTCCATTCAAGGTACCATGTGTGCATGTCATTCCCACAGCTATTTTAGAGTTAATCTGACAAAATTCGCTAAATAGGTTAATATCTGATTTATTATTTATGATGTTTAAGAATAAATTTTGATCCTGAAGTTGCCTATATTTTACTATGTAAATAAATGTATATGAATTACATTGACTGGTTTAGTATTTCAAGCTCTAAACCACCACATTTTTATAAATATTAAATTGTTTTATGGTCTTAGTTCTTAATATGCGGATAAAAGTATAGTAATTTTGTTGTTTCAATTTCTTGTATGTATATGCTGAAAACAATAGCTTTAATTACAGTTTGTCAGTAGATGACCTGTGGTCAAAAAATATAATGCATTCAATATTTAGTGCTTGTTAAATGACAGTCAGTGCCTTACATTACAAATACAATTTACAAATGACGCTTTAGCTCTTATTTTCGATTTACTCCTATACCATTAGAAAGAAATAGAAAGAAAACTATGCTGGCGTCTCATTACTGGAAACTCTGTAAATTGTGAGTTTAGTTACTCTTTTGCTAAATGCTTCTGAGATGCAACTGAAATACTACTAAGAAAGCATTTTTGTTAATGAAACCTTAAAGAATTGTTGGATTTTTTGTGTCAGCTCCTTTATAACTAAATATGTGGATTTATTTTATAAATTATTTTTACTGTTCTTCATGCCTAAATAAGCTCAAATAATGTCATATTTTAAGTTTTGGGGAAATAAGTTTCCTAAAAATATTTGTATAAATTTAATAATATGTATTCATATCTCTGAAAGTGTTTTTTTGAATTTAAAGAATTACTTTTAAAAGGACATGGGATATCCTTCATTTCTGTCCTTACTATTTCATCACATAAGTTTTGCTTTTATGAGCAAATTAATTTTTTATAATTATGACTTCTACTAAATTACCATAGTGTTTCATAATCACACTATGGTTTCATCCATCTCATGCATCATTAATAAAAAAATCAAAAGTGGAATTTTGTTTCATAACCTCTCATTTGTAGGAAGCAGTTGAATTTTGGGAGAGAGGCATTCAGCACCAAACTTACATCATGACATTCTACATCCTGGGAGCCTTGTAGGCTACTGAAGTTGTCTCAGATCAATTTAGCCTGATAGACTGAGTAGGAAATCCAAACAACATCCTCAAAGCTATTTTCTGGGACTCCGAGGCACTTTCTTTTTCTTCAGACACCAAAAATTATAGTAATCCTGTATCTTCTCTTATTCTGCATTTTGTATCCTTTCCTATTCTTCTTTTCTATCCATTTTGCTTTGCTGGACAAGTCTTGAGAAGTTAGGATTGTGTCCGCAGAGTTAAACAACTACAGACTGTGGTAGACAAATAATTCACCTAACAGAGCTTTTTCTTAAACTTAGAGTTGTTATTTCTAGATAGTGTATTCCTTAACAGAAGGATGTATAATGAAAAATAGCATGGATATTTCCATTGCAGTCATTCTTTGTGATTGACATTTAACTGTAATCTCATAACTGTAAAAACGTAATGCTGTATAGTTACTATAAAGTTTAATTAGTTTTATAATTAATACTGTTGATGTATATGGGGATTGGGGTTTTCATATTGAATGTTGTTCACTCATTTAAAATACTAGTTCATTTTTGCTTACAAACAGAACATTATTGGAACATTCTACACTTAATATTATTTTTCTCTATCTAAGGTACTGGGTCCTTTAGATGAAAATGAATTCTATGCAGAAGACTTTAATTTGTTGGAAAAGATAACATACAGTACCTCTGCAGAGAAGATTAAAGCTCTCGTCAAGGAGATGGGAAACAGTAGTAAAAGGTAAAATTCTCTTCCCTCATGTGTGCTGCTCTGCTGAATTACTCCAAATACTTTCCCTACTTTCACTGTACTTACAACCAAGAGTACAGCTAACAGGAAACAATTCCTGCTAGGTTTTGTTTACATAAGAGTAATTGTAAAGAATAATAATAAACCTTATAAAATACAGTGCCTCTTGAACCCAATCTGAGTATTTATATTTGAAGTCAATGTCTTTGGGAATGGTTAGTAAGGGAGCCTGTAGAGGCATGGGCAGATGCTGTGCCATGACAACATTCACACATCTGTTCGCTGAAGAAGTGTAAAGATGAGATGAGTTCTAGCCACCTTCTAGTCCAAGGCTACAGCTTGTGTACAAAGAAGAGAGCAAATCATATTCTTCTTACACTATATTGACTTCCTGAGTATCATTTCTGTTATCTAGAAGGACTGGCACGCTGAAAAATCATTACCAGAAAAACAAAATCAACGAGAGGTAGAACTGAAGGAGATAAGTAGTGAGAGACAATATGTGTTTCGACAAATGTGAGTTAACAACATTGACATAGACCTAAGATCTCTAAGGAAACTTCACTATGAAATACCAATAGAAAAAATTAATATATGTGGCCAACTTGAAACATGGTCATTTATATCTGTTTCTAGATGTCATAAATGGGAAAAATTAAAAAAAAAGTAATAAAGAGCTATAAATGTCAGCAGATTCTAACATTATATACTCCATTCTCTTGGTCTATTTGACAAATTTGTGACTAATAAAGACTTGTCATTGATTCAGGTTTATTTTTCCTTGTGGACCAAGCCCCACATTTTCATCAAGTTACACAGATTTGAAGACCCAACAACTGAGAAAAATAATTACTGTGAGGCTGACGGGTAACTCTGTGAATTCTGCATCCCTTAAGATTAAGTAGTGTATATTTCACAAAGCATCTCTACGGCTGTAATGGTTCTTGGCCACTGTCATGCTAAAGGTTTGCCTCCAAGTTACAAGTCCCAAAGTATTAATCACC